>PVIR01001948.1:0-46598 GCA_004026965.1 Petromus typicus
GGAAGCTAATCCTGAATTAGGAGGCCACCAGCTTTTTCCTGGTTGGGAGCCATAGAGAGTATAACAGGAAGCAGTGCTAGTCTGTCCCCTGGCAGCCTGGAGAAACCCCTTATCACCAATCTCAGTGACATGTATAGTTTGGAAAATGGGAAAAGGTGGGAAATCAGGGCTGGGGAATGTCATGGAAGGCCTGCCGCTGTCATTACTTTCGTCTCATCTTACATGTTTAGATTCTCTCCAGGTGTGTGTCTCTTTTTGTGTTTTCTCTGCTCCCAGCCATCAGAACATCATACTTCTGATTATTCTTCTCTTGGCAGTTACAATATGCCTTTGATGCTGAATCTCAGCCTTTTGAGTTTTCTGTCCAAGTTCTAATCCTGTTATGTTAGCTCAGTTAATATTCTCCTCCTCCCACATCAAGGTGTCCCCACCACACGCCGCTGGCACTTCATTAGCAAGCTGTTTATACCACTTCCTGGTCATTATCAGAGAGAGTAAATGAGAGGAGGCCCTTCACCACCCTTGCCTCTCTCTGGGGCAACTGCTATGTATTGTGCTGCTCTGTTGATTGTTTTGTAGCCAGTTTGACTCTGCTTTTCCATAAATTGACAGATTTTTCAAGGAGATTTCTCATGGACCAGATATCTCCTCTGAGACTTAATGCCAAAGTCTAGGAGGACCCACTGAGTGGAGCGAATTTGTACCCAGGATTGACCTTGAAGTGTAGGCTTGGGGATGAGCTGGAACTCCCACAGATGCTTCTCGACTCCAGAGATGGCTCCGTCCTGAGGCCCCTTCACGGCCTGCTTCCTGCTTCATGCCAGTTGGGCCTCTGTAAGTTTACTGTTCTTATTCTGAAATCCTCTTTATTATGTTCTTTATGCCTTCTAAAGTGTGTTTTATTACAAAAAATCAATATGAACTGTGAGAACAAACTTTTCTCCTCCCTTTCCTTTAATCTCTTTGTTCCTTTTAGCAATGCCTTCCTATTTAATTCCATAAAAAACAAAATATTTCCTGAGGGCTAACGCAGTGTGTCAGACATTGTTTGGACACAGAGATACAAAGATAATGAGATGCTTCTGCTACTAGTAGGACGTGTAATCTCCTAGCAGAGCAGTTCTCTTGCAGATGCCAACTATCAACTCTGAATAAAACTGAAAACAAAACAGAAATACTGAGCACCCGAAAAAAACTGAAGGACTATGGTATGAATGAATGTGTGCTGCCCCCATTTATATGTTGAAACCTAATCAGAAATTTGGTGATATTGGGGGTAGGGCATTTGGGATGTCCTTGTATCACAGGGGCAGAATCCTCATGAATAACACTGGTGCCCTTATTTAAAAAGGCCCCAAAGATCTCTCTTGTCCTTCTTCCAACTGAGGAGATAGCTACAAGGGCCTTCAATGAACAGGAAAGCAGATGTTAATCGCTAGATATTAATCTGTTGACTCTTTGAACTTCTTGGATTTCCAGAGTCCAGAATTGGAAAGGATAAAGTTCTATTGTTTGTAGGCTACTCAGTTTATGGTATTTTATTACAGATTCTGAACAGATTGAAACAGAGTGTGCACAAAGGAAGGATGATTTTAGAGAGGATTGATACTTGGAAGAAGGAAACAGAACTGGAGGAGCTCTCCGTCTGTATGGCTCTTAGACTTGAAGGTCACGAGGAGTCACAGTGAAAACTCCATACAAAATTCATTAGTGAGTGAGGGAGGAAAGGAATAAAAAAGAAAGAACCTAAATTCTGAGTATAAATTTTGCATAAATCTCTGTCTGTTCCTTGAGCAATGCATATGTTGGGCAGATTACAGTCAGACCAGCTAAGGATGAATAAAATGAGCTGAGATTTCCATTACTGCTCAAAGGACAATCTGTACTTGAATCCATCTAAGTGAATGATCTGCTGAAGCCAATAAAATAAAGATACTTTGGAAGAATGTAAGCATCTTAGTTACTTGTCTCATAGCTGAAACAAAATATCCACAAAGCTGAGGGAGAAAAGGTTTATGTGGCTCAGTTGGTATATAGTTGGCTGAGCCAAGGCAGGCCAGCATGGTAGAGGGCACCGCATAGGAGAAACAGCCCAACAAACAATGAGCAACAAGTAGTGGCCCACTTTCTGGTCCTTAAATTTTATCCAGGTTACCTGCCTTTAAGGTGAGTAGCGCTCACATCCAGGGTAGGGTGCTCTTAATCCTACACAGAACTATGCAAAACCAATCAGTGAACCAATTTAGTCATTACACACCCTCACTCCCAGCATCATACACTCTGGGTCTGGCCTTTGATAAAGCCCCACTTATGACCACATGAGACTTTGGGGGGACATCTAGATATGAGACATAACAATAACATAATCTGGAGTCACCATAACATAACATGTAGCATGTCTGTGATATGCTCCAAGAAAATTATTCAACATATAAAGAAACAGGAAAATATAACCCATTCTAAAAAACAAAATGACAATTAGCAGGGACAAATCCACTGCTCCTAAGAGACCAAAGAGAAAAGTGCTGGTAAATCATTAGAATATAATATAAATAATTCCATAAGCACCTTTGTAGTCGATTACTAAACACAAAAGTGGTACACAGGTCAGAGCAATCTTTATAGCTGCCTATGCTCTCAAAGCTCATTAGAGGAGGTAGCACTTGAGCTGGAGTCTTAGGACTTGAAGGATAAATAAGAGTTTACTGAGTAAGTTAGGGTTGGAGAGACAAGAGAGGGAGAAAGAAAGAGACAACACCAGGTGGAAATGCACGTAGAGATTTAGAGAGAATATTTTTAAATTTTTGCTTTTATTAGTATATGTTTCTAGTATATAATGATTACATTCCTTGTGAGGAGTTGGTGCATATACATACCACACATCTTGATTCTTTTTTTAAAAAAATCTCCCTCTCCCGTCTTTTCTGTTCTTGACTCCCTTCCTTTTTGCAAAAGATCCATTTCTCTATTTAGGGAGGATATTTTAGAGAGAAGAAATTTTGATTGTCCACTTGATTGGCTTAAGCAATGCTTAGAAGATTTATAGAGAACACTGCTGAGTGTGTCTAAGAGTATTTGTAGAGACATTCATGTGTGGAGACCCATGTTGCACGTGGACAGCATCATCTAAAAGGATGGAAGCCCAGATCGAACAAAAGAGCAAAAGGGACAAAACTTGCTAGCATTGCACTTGCTCGCTCTCCTCTCTCTCTCTCTCTCTGCCCTCCCTGCCCAGCCCTATGAGGTTAACAGCTTTCTTCCATGATGTTCATAATGGAGCCAACCAAGCATACACTGAAGCCAGAACACAAAACACATTTTTCCATCTTTTTTAGTGTTTCTTTGAGACAGGGTCTTGTTTTATAGTTCAGGCTGGCCTGAGCTCACTATGTAGCCCAGGCTGGCCTCTAACTCACAGCAGTCCTCCTGCCTCTGCCTCCTGAGTGCTGGGATTACAGGTGTGAGCCAGAATACCTGGGTTCCATTCTTCTTTAAATTATTATTATTATTATTTTTAGATATTTTGTCACACCAGCACAAAACTGACTACAACAAAATAGCAGAGATTGTCTTGGGAAACTAGAAAAATAGTGGAAGACCCATACTATTTTAATTAGTTCATAAAAGATATTTAAAAAATAAAATATTACACATGCTTTAAATACTTTATTTGAAGACACAGTAAAGTAGTTATGGTGCCAGTCATCTTATGGTTCTTTTCCTTGATTCAGATGGAAATAATGAATTGGCAAAGTGTTAACCATTCTAATGTGATCAGGTAACTCTGGGTGGTAACAGTTGAGCCAGCCACCTGCTGCTCACTGTTGGTGCCTACTATTATCATCCAGTTTGTTGCCTACTAGTCTCTGGAGTTTTTCCAGTGTTAACAGTGCTGGATATTTATTGCTTTTTCTTTGGAAACATTTGTGCTGTCCATACTTCTCATGTTAAAAATTTCAAATAGATTATAGGACTCCTGGAATCCACAGTACCTAAGAAATAGACCACAGCCAGATTTACAGGAACACCAGTGCAGGTCTTTATTGTAATAGGGGTCATGTTGTAGCCCAGGGAATCAATGCACAGGGTGGAATCCTCCTAGACTAAAATCTAAGAAATCTCTGGGGAACTCTGCTTAGATAGCAGCTGCAGTTCCATTTCAGTGAGGCAGAAGGCCGAAAGCTTTCTATGAATGTTGGATATACAACTAAAGGTCCCAGATCCCTCCCTTTCTGATATTAGCCACCTCCTTCCTCCTTCAAGGAGGCAACATACAGGCTGAAATGATGGGAATAGCAGTGGGGACCCACGTTGCCTTCCTGTCTGGACTCATATTGGAGTGGAGACTGGTATCTTCATAGCTGGGGAGGACATTCCTAGAAATCCAGGGAAGACACTGAAGCACGCTGTCCCAGTCCATGGGTGGTGGGAGGGGATCAGCGGGAGAAAGGGAGGTGAGGAAGAGGGGCACAACAGCCCGGTCTCCCCTCCAACAGGTACAGAAAAATGACAGTCAGATGCTTCTCTTTTGTCTCAGTTAACTAACAAAATACCACAAATATTCTACATAGGTTAATCTTTATCTAATTCTGTCAAGAACTGGTCATATCTAGGTCATCTATGTTCCCATCAACTTCCTCTTTTAGTGACATCTCCAACAACTGCAGTTCTGCCTAGGTCCTTAATGTTTTGTTTTCAGAGAATAACAGAGCGTTGCTATTGTAACTAGAAGATGAGGTCAGGAAATTCAGTCTAAATCAGATGACCTGAGTTAAATATTTAAACACCAGTTTGGAAAACTCATTTAAACTTACAAGACAGGGGATGGGAAAAAAAATAAGAATAAAGATATATCATGAAGAGGGGACAAATTCTCAGTGTTGAATGTGATCATAATGTCTACCTAGAAGTACCAAAAAACTCAATAAAGGGGAAAATAAACTTACTTGAGATGTTTCATGAAAAACTGGATTAGAAATCAAATGTCAACAGCTTTTTATAGATTGAAAAGGTTAGTTGAGAAAATGCATATACACACTTTTTCGAGTATAAGTTAACTTAGAAGTCAAAGTCTACCAGCTAGGATAAGGAATAAAGGAGGGAAATACTATTTTTCAGATCCATCATTGAAGCCTAAGTGGTATGAAGCAAAATATGTAATAAAAAAATTCCAGCAGATCACTAAGGTATAATAATTTATTTATGTATAGATTGTGAGTTGACTAATTTGAACTGATTTGGGTAATCAGGTGAAAAATAAGTAAGAACTAATGAAGGACTAGGGGCTTTTTTCTAAAATGATAAAGATTTTAAATTACTCACATAGAGTTGATCTTTTGATACAATATTGTGTTCTTCTAATCTTTGCTACTCTAGTAATTTTCATTGTAGATCTAAATAGTGATGAATATTCTCACTTTTCTAACTTATGAGTTATATCATCAGCAAATATTTATTGAACATTATAATTCATGAATGAAGTATTAAACATATGACTGCAAAGATGGTTACTTAATATATAATTGCTTTGTGATCATTAGATCATTTACAAAAAGTCAACAGTTTTGCAATATTCTCTGTATATTCTAAAGTAAATATACAGTTTGATCTCATATAGAGGCTAAATCTTACCAACACATAAACAAAACTTTCAGCTGGAATAGAATTGCCCTGTTATAATAATTTCCCAGCTGCCATATCATGAAGAGGACATAACGAACACCTCTATTTGGGCTCTTTATTTGAGAACAAGGAGGGACCAAGTCATATGCATCTTCTTACAACGATGAAAATAGATTTTTAAATACATGTCAATATTTTTATAGTATCACATTATTAAATATTTGCACCACTGGTTTTGCGTTAGATATCTGTTCAAACTCCCCAGTTTATAAGTTACCATCAAATTCCACTTATCAACATTCAGAGGACATGACAACTATAAGAGCATAGTATGTCTTTAACTCTTTCAGGATGACACCTTGAAGAATAGCTATGTACGTACCGTGTTTATAGCAGCTAACAACAGTGAAATCTTGCAAGCAACCTGTGTGTCCATCAACAGATGAACAAATAAAGAAAATGTGATATTTATACACAATGGAGTACTATTCCTTTGTAGAAAACTGGATTCATCTTAAGACCATAATTTTAAATGAAATAAATTAGATCCAACACACAATTTTAAATATTTCATGATTTCTCTTATATGGGAAGCCCAAATTATAAATAAAGAGCAAACAAAAGATAAGTAATAGGAAACAGGGAGATAGAACTTTCTCAAGAGGTGGTGTGAAGGAAAAGGAAGAGGAAAGAAAGGTAATAAAAACAGATAAGATGTGTTATGTACATGTGCCAACTCCATACAAGGAATGTAAACATTATGGTCTGCAAACATGTACTAATAAAAAGAAAAAAAAAAAAAAAGAAAGTAAAGAAGTTATTCCTTCTGCTTTTGAAAGATTCCCTTCTTTATTTTCTTTCACTCATACTGTCATAGTTTTGTTTTACTTTGTCTTACAGCATTATTATGGCATATTTTACATATCATAAAATTTACCTATTTTAATGCTCTTTTAGTAACCTTACCAAGTGGTGTAGCCACCAATAAATAAATAAGTTTTCAAGCATTTTTAGCTTTCTCAAATATCCTTCACACTCACCTGCAGTGAATCAGCTCTCACCCATAGCCCATGTCTCCTGGTTTTTCTCTTACTTCACTGGCTGCTACTTTAGTTCTTCGCGGGGACATTCTCCTCTCCTAATCCATTAACTGTTTGAACTTCTGTGGGTTCCATATGGACCGTTTCCCCTGTTCTCTCCATAGTGATCTCTTGGAAGACCTCCTTATGACTGGCTTCTGTTAAGACCTAGATGCGGGCAGCTTTCCATTTGGCTCTGGATCAACGTATCCAAAAGACCTCTTAATCTCTCCTTTATAGACTTTGAAACATGACCCCCAGCCAAACTCCATGGCTTCCATCCCAGTTCTGGTTCTTAATCTTAGTAAGTGGCATCATAATAATTCTGTATCCAGAGACAAAAATCTTGGCATCATCTTTGATAAGATCCCTGCTTTTGTCATCTGCATAATTAACATATTACCAGATCTCAATCTCTCTCTCTTTTATGTCTCTATCCTTTCACTTCTTTTTCTGATTGGTTCTCCTTTTGGAGCTAACATGAAATGAACAAAAAATTAAAAATCAATCTAACAGTTTAGCATTGCTTATTTATCCTAACAAAAATTTATGACCGTAACTTGTGCATCACTACCTCTGCACCCTTATCCTCTCTTCTCTAAGTTTCTTGATGATGCACATTCTTCTAACTACAAAGCCTTTGCACATCTGTCCATTTTACTTAACTGTCCTCCATCACTTACTTGCACAGAAAAGGTTAAACTACGAGTAGCCCTTCAAGTTTTGGCTCAATCCACATTTCCTCTTGGAAACCCATCTCCTGAGGGTAGGTATCAGATTATATGTACTCTTGGTAGTCCATAGTCTCTCTTTATAAAATTTAATACAGTTTGTAATTATATATTTATTTTTGATTAATTGGTTGTTATCTCTCTTTTTGACCAGACTTAAGCTCCTTGAAGACAAGAACCATGTTTCTGTTCATGAAAGAACCTAGCATGTACAAGGCACTCAATAAATATTGTAAATAAATAAACAAACGAATATAATTATTAGTTATGATTACACCAGTAAATACAAGCAGAATACATTGAACAAGATCTTTAAATTTCTTATCTTGTAAATGTTTCCATCAGTTCTCAGTTTTTATTCATTTCATATATAATGTTTTCCTCTAGAGAGAAAAACTCAGTTTAATTGTGACTCTATTTCTTGACTTAGGCATATCATAGAATCAAACTCATCACTTTTCTGAAAATGTGTTCAGTTCACCTACGTCTTTATTTCTGAAATAATAAAACTTCTTGCACTTTTCAGAAATGAAATTAAGAACTAGTCTGACTCATAGATCTAGGGGTACAGTGTTAGAGATTCTCCACCTGGATCTCCAGGAAAGAAGCCCTGATTGGTAGCATCAGCCAGTTGCTATGGAGTAAATACCTGTACCATAGGATGTTTTAAACTAACAATCTGAAACATGGTCAAGGGGAGACACATACCAGCTTTCTCCAAAGTGGTTCCATCACTTCACTGTACCATCACTTCACTGTACCTTAGGAACATTTCTTCTAAGCTTTTCTTTCCAGTTCTAAACTAAGAATATGATTGCTTTTGATTCTGTCCAAATTTCTACAACTTCATGGTTATAGTTCCATTCTTTTTTTTTAAGACAAGATCTTGCTTTATCATTCAGTCTGGTCCTGGACTCAGCCTTGAACTCAGCAATCCTCTTGCCTCTGCCTCCCAGTGCTAGGATTACAAGGGGGAGCACCACACCCAGCACTTGGTGTGTGCTAACTAGGGATCAAACCCCAGCCATTGAGTTTACAAGGCAGGCGCTGGAACCACTGAACTAAATCCCCAGCCCTATATTTCCATTCTTAAATTCTTTTTTTTATTTTTTAAGGTTTTTTTGAGACAGGGTCTTGCTTTGTGGTTCAGGCTGGTCCTGAGCTCAGCCTCCAACTCACATCACAGCAATCCTCCTGCCTCTGCCTCCTGAGTGCTGGGATTACAGGCATGAGCCACCATGCCCAGCACTGTGGTATGTGGTACTGATTGCTGCTCAGCATGAGTCTCCACACCCAGTATTGTATGTGGTTACCGGGATCGAACCTGGGTCCTTGCGCTTGCAAGACAGGCGCTGAACCACTGAGCTATATCCCCGGCCTACCATTCTTAAATTCTTTTAAGCAGTAGATATTTCTATTTGCAGTAAGGAAACATACTCAAGTTAATTTGTCATTTCTGTCATGAATTCAGATCTGTCACAAGAATCAGGCAAAGGAATCTAACCCGGTGTGGGCAGCTTCCCCAAAATTTGCATCGCACAGTAAATCCCATCAACAAGAAACATGGGCTCCGAAATCTGACCATGGGTAAATGTTATTCCTAATGACTGTTTACCAACAGTTTCACATGCCTTTGCTGATACTTCATAAACTGTTTTCAAGGCAGTGTTTATGGAAAGGATTAGCGAAAGGGCAAAAGTCTCAAGGGACAGAGCTCACTAAAACCCATGTCTCTCCAACCATTTAACTGTCAACAAAGTAAAACCTTTGCTCCACCCTAGAGTCTAGCTTCCCAGCCAACACCCACGTGTGCTGGCAAAGATAAAGTCAACAACAAAAGCACACATGTCACCTCTTCTGCAGAACGATTGCAACTGTGGTGTGGCTATCCCACCCTGCTGAAATCCACAGAGTAAATACCACAGAGTCCTCTTGTTTTGTGGCCGGTGTCAGAGTACAGAACAGTTGCTTCTGACAGCAGTGATAGCACAGCCAGCAAGGGCCCCAACTGTTTGTTAAATGTTTAATGATTAACAGAAGTCCCAGCCTCAGCCTATGGGGCTGCCACTCAGGGAAGTCTGTTTAGTAAACAGTCAACTACCAATATCTTGAACAGGTTGAACAAATGGCTCCAGGGTTCAGAAGAAGTGTGTTTTCCTCAGTTTCATGCAAAATTGGGTAAGGCAGGCCATAAAATTCAAGAAAAGTATAAGCATAAATACCCCTACGAGAGCCCTGGCCAATGCACAGGAGCTCTAGTGTGAAATCCAAGAAAGAACTAGGAGGAGAGGGAGAGGGAGAGTCCCCGAGAAACGGACGTGAATTCATTAGAAATGTCTGTGTGATTGAAGACTGAGGAGAACAAAATGAATTATCTGTACATTTTTCAGCATGGAGCATCTGAAGGAGCCAACACAGTGTCAGAGTGAGTCATGAAATTCAGCCCATGGCCAGAAATTATAGGTAGAAACCACTGACTCAAAGTTTTTAAGAAAATCCTTGTGATAAGTCACGGATGGAACTACCCACCATAAAGCTGCTCCATCACACCCTTAATTCTAAATGTTGTGAGCAAGAAAGAATTTTAGAGGCTGAATAACATAGCCTTGATATGATTCTGAATATTAATTGCATGCTGCGCATAGTTTGTATACTAATCCTCGTCCTGCCCTGAACTCCTGTTACCTCTATGGCTATTACTGTGATGAAATGGTTGAGATAGTCCATTTAATAGGAGGAAAGGTTGTTATGGCTCATAGTTTTGGGTGTTTCAGCCCACAACTCATTGAGCTATTTGTTTTTGGGCCTGTGGCAAGGAAGCACATCATAGTGAGAGGACCTGGCAAAAGGGGATGTTAATCTCTCTGCAGGAGAGGGGTGAAAGAGAGACCAGAAAGTCACGCATGTCATGAAGGGCACATCGCCAGTGACCCTCCTTCATTAAGCTTCTTTTACTCAAGGTTCCATCTCCTCCCAGTGACACAGCCTGGGAAGGCTTTCACATGTGGGGAGGTACTTATCTAAATCATAGGAGCCTTTGCTTGTATTTTAAAACGGGCATACAAGGAGTTACTTTGTATATTTCTCAGTAATGTTATTAAGGTAAATGAACCCTGTCTTCTAGACCACAGGACATTTTAGAGTAAAGGCTTTAGGCTTTAATCTATCCTAAAATAATACTACACGAAGCTTCAAAGAGAAAAATAGACACGACCCTCTCTCCAACATGAAATAAATCTCAGCACAAATCAGAAACATAAAGTAGGAAGTATAAAAAAGTATATCTGAAACATATATTTAAACAAAACAAAAAAAGCTCCTGAGGCAGCGAAGGAAAAGACAGTCAGACTGCTTCTGCCCACCACCGTGAGCCGATACCACAGGCACCGCCTCACCCTCATCAAAAAGTAAGGAAACAAATTTTATGTATATGGGGGGGGTAGGGTGGGTAGGGCTATGGGAAAAAATGAGAATTAAATTGTGTCTTGTACTGGTACAAATCCCCATTAAGGAGTGCAATCATGATGTGTATATGTAATGTACCAATAAAGATAAAAAAAAAAAAAAGACGTGGGAAGCTCAAGTGTTTGGTAGCAGCAGGGGCTCTGGATTAAGGACCCAGTAGGCCTCCTTCATATATTCACTTAGCCAGGAGGATGATATCAAAGAGAGAAGAAGAAGAAATGAAGTCACATTTTTGTGCAAGATGGGCTTACAAATTAAAATTCGAAAAGAGAAAAATTAAATTCAAAGAAGTCAGCTTATAACATAAAATGAAGGAGATCAATTTATTCTTGGAAATAAATATTAACTTGCTATAAATAAGATGAAATATGGTAATAGTTGTTTTATAATTATTACCTAGTATTTCACAGGCACTTGTTATTTAAATGAATCAACCTGAAAATGACTATGTAATTAAGATTTATTTAAGAACTTCCAGAAAATTAGGGCAGGGGCTTTAGTTCAGTGGTTCCAGTGCCTCACAAGCGCAAGGTCCTGAGTTAGAGCCCCAGTAACCACATACCACAATGCTGGGCCTGGTGACTCATGCCCTTCACAATCAGCACCACACACCACAGTGCTAGGCGTGGTGGCTCACACCTGTAATCCCAACACTCAGGAGGCCGAGGCAGGAGGATCGCTGTGAGTTCAAGGCTTGCCTGCACTATATAGTGAGCTCAGGGCCAGCCTGAACTACAAAAGCAAGACCCTGTCTCAAAAAGAAAAAAAGGAAAGAACTTCTAAGAAATAGAGAAAGGACTGACTATGAAAAAGAGAAGGAAATGAATATGCTAACACATACATGTAATCCCAGGACTTTGGAACTTGAGGCAGGAAGATCTCAAGTTCAAGGCCAGGTTGGACTACATAGTGAGTTTGTGGACAATATATAAAGACCCTATCTCAAAAACAAACAAATAAAAACACAAGAAAATATGACATATACAGGAACAAATAACAAAAACTGGAACAGGAGGATTGGGGATTTAGCTCAGTGGTTCGTGTGTCTGTCTTGCAAGTGCAAGGGCCCAGGTTTGATCCCCTAACCACATACAACAATATTGGGCATGGAAACTCACACCCACTGGCAATCAGTGCTACAATACCACAGTGCTGGGTGGGGTGGCTCATGCCTATAATCCCAGCTCTTGGGAGGCAGAGGCAGGAGGGTTGCTATGAGTTCAAGGCTGAGCTCAGAGCCAGCCTAAACTACAAAAGTGAGACCCTGTTTTTTAAAAAAAGGATGAGGGCTGGGGAGTTAGCTCAGTGGTTCTGGCACCTGTCTTGCAAGCGCAAGGGCCCGGGTTCGATCCCTGGTAACCACATAACAATACTGGGTGTGGAGACTCACCCCAGCAGCAACCAGTACCACATACCACAGTGCCGGGCGTGGTGGCTCACACCTGTAATCCCAGCACTCTGGAGGCAGAGGCAGGAGGATTGCTGTGATGTGAGTTGGAGGCTGAGCTCAGGGCCAGCCTGAACCACAAAGCGAGACCCTGTCTCAAAAAAAACAAAAAAAAAAAAGGATGAGGAAGAAGAAAAAATCAAATGAGTTTTTAAAAAGCATTTAGTAATCCCAGCAAGAACTGACAGGAGTAACCTAATAAAGCTCAGAAACCATCATTTCTGTTTCTGCAACAGTAAAAAGCTAAACAAAATAGTAGGCCTTTCCCAAGTCTATCAGAAAACTGCAGATAGGTGAATTTGGGATTATGACCATGAGGAGTGGAAGATGCTTGACCTGTGAGCTGGTGGGAACATTTAAATGATAATTTTGATGAATTGCTAGGAACTCGGTGTAGACTAGTAGGCTTTGCAGCCCAGTATCAGGAGGTCTCTACAGTTTCAGGAGATTTTCTTCCTGTGTTGGTGCCAAGTTCTCGAGGTTATGATCCCCAAAAGAGATCTTGTGGCTCTGGCAGGGAAAGGGGAAGAATAACCCCTTTGAGATATCTCAAATCTTTCCTTCATAGCAAAGGCCTACTTTTCAGAGTCTGCCCCCCTTTGGAGTGGGTATATTTCTGCCTTCCAACCCTTTTGAGCTCTTGTGTTTTACATAAAATAGGGAAAATGCTGATGAGACTTGTGAAAATCTCAGGGGGGACACAGGTGCGCCAAGACAGTCAGATTTAACACTGAGACAGTAGAGAACGGTCGTATCTCCATTCAGGAATGTTTTTGTTTGTGAACAATTTGTTTTACAAACAAAAAGCATTTCACAAAATTTTCTTTTTGTTTCAGAACTCTCCATCAAGTGATAAACAGGAACATGGCCAGGTTTGCATGGCCAGGTTTCCCATGCAAAGAGAAAAGTAGCCATCTTTTTCAAAGTTGTGGAGCAAATTAACTTCATGAACTGAGGTAATACTGTACTTTTCTACCAGGATAATAATATGGAGTACAGCTGAGAGAGCTACAAGGTACATTCTTTCTGAGAAATCCTTAAGAGAACCTAAAGTCAAGAGGGAAGATACAAATAAGAATACAGGGATCATTTGAAACCTCTAGCACCTACAGCTACAGACATCTGTCAAGCCCTGTCTTAGCCAGATTAATATAAATGTCACACTAAAGGCCTATTTGCCTTAGTTCCTATTACCTGATATAGGAATATTCTTTCAACAAAAACAAATTCCGAAGCATGCTAACAGCAAGTGGAAACACAGCCCAAAGAAATAAACAAATCATCAGATAAAGACATGAATATGACATGGCGATTAGTATTATCAGGCAGATTTAAAATAGCCATGATTGACATGTTAAATGCTGTAATGAAAAAAAGTAGACAGTATGCAAGAACATACGGATGATGTAAGCAGACAGATGTGAACTCTAAGATCAAAAGGAAATATTAGAAATCAAAGCATTGTTTCTGGGAAGATGGCAGAGTGGGGAAGACTAATGAAACTGTGATTTGGTATCCAGATGCTCAAATATAGCAACACGAGAAAGAGAAACAGGAAGGAAATGGGTAGCCAGGACCCAGCAAGGATCTGAAGCAAAAACTGAAGCTCATGGGGAAAGCAAAGAGAGAGACCTCAGCACAGAAAAAGGAGGTGGAAAGCAGCACTTTCTCTGTGAGCCATGACTCACTGTGTGGAAGGAGCAGCTCAAACTGGCAGATGCCTAGTGGAACCCAGAGACCTCCACAGAGAAATACACCAGTGGAACTGAGCAGTAGATGCCGTGGACTGCAGTGGCTGGTGAGTTATTCAGGTTAAGATATTCCCTAAGAGAGAGCAATTGACCAGTAGCCATCTTGCAAAGGGGCCAACTTAGCTTGGAACTTAGAGGAGCTATAGGTTGGCTCCATCTAGTGTCACCCAATGTCAGCATGAGGCAGAGCCAAAGTTCAACTTGTCAGGATGTCAAGGAGCTGCATTCAAGCTGGCAGGGAGCTGAGTTTAAGCTGGCAGGAAGCACAAGGAGTGTTGAAGGATGAATAAATTAGGTTCAAGTCTTAACAGCCAGAAGCTAGGCAGAACTTCAATGGGACTAAAGGTGCAGGCTTGCTGGGATTATCCATTCCCCTGCTGTGAATCTATGATTGGACTGATGGATTAATCAACATGGTTTGGACTCCGTCTCTCCACTACACCAGTGATAGCAGAGACAGGCCTTGAAGTGGATATTTTTCCTCCTTCCCCTTGTCTTCCTTCTCTTTCTTCTTTTGTTTTCTCAGGATTGTTTGCTCTTGTTTTAGTATGAGTGTGAATTTTGTTTTTAGTTTTTTGTTGTGTTATTCTGTTCTTGTTTCATTTCTTCTAACTCATTGTTTTTTCTGGTATACCAAGACTGAGATTTCCAAAAGACCATAATCAATACTATAAGCCAGTGCCAAAGACCCAGGGGCTCGGCTAAATAGGCAACAACTCATCACCAATTAAATGAAGGGGTAGGATCTTGCAACAGATTCAAAACACAAAAGCCAGCTATATATGGGAGGCATCTCTGGGAGGAATTCATTTCCTAAGGGTTCTAATTACTAGCAGAAAAGCTATCTGTCCTAAGCAATTTATAAGGATCAACCCAAGAAATAAACTAAAAAAACAGATAACGAGAGGACATTTAAGCAAGGTGCAACCCAAAACTTCCAGCTCACTAAAGGCAAATCAAGCAGGCAATGAGGTAGGTTGATTTGAAAGTGACCCTCCTGGACTCTCTGAAGTGGTTACAGTGGAAGTAACAAAGCAAAGGAATGAGGGTGTAGAAAATATCAAACTAGAAAAAATTTCTGAGATGAGTGACAGAGATGGTGATCATATTGAAAGATGTGGCTAGTGAGTCTGGAGTAGATACAGATTTTTTAAAAAAGAAAAAAAGACTAAGGAAATTGATAGAAACTAGAAATGTTCATTGTAGGAAAGAAATAGAAACAGATCCAAACAGATATTTGGGAGATTTAAAATTCTATTGAAAGTATATTTAGCACAGTGAGTCAATGTGAGGACAGAATATCAGATATAGAAAATAGGTCTGTGATTAAGGATCACTGAAAGAAATTCTTAAAAATAGCAAGTGACCATGAAAAATCAATGCAACAGTGCTAGACGATGAAAAGAAGAATAACATAAGATTGAATGGAGACAATGAAAAAGCAAGAGACAGCAAAAATGACATATAAAAACTTTCTCATAGAAGTAATGGCATTGAACTCCCCTCCGAAATGATTGACTTAGAGATAAGTAAGATATAGAACCCCAATTAGCCATAATAAAACTACATTAATGCAGATAACAGTCAAAATTTCCAAAATTTAACATAAGAACAGAATATTAAAAGCTGTTAGAAAAAAAATAGTTCACTTATAAAGGAAAGCCCATCAGAACCACTGTAGACTTCTCAACACAAACCCTCAAGACAAGGAAAGCTTGAAATGAAGTTTTTCATGCCCTAAAAGAAGACAAACTCTAATTCAGATTAATATAACTCATAAAACTATCTTTCAAAATTGGTTGCTAAATAAGACACTTCCATGACAAAGACCACCTGAAGAAATTCATCAGCACTAACCAACACTCCAAAATGTTCTGGAGGACAACTCCATGAACCCCAATAAAAAGGGAAGCAATTAAATAGAAGAGACTAAAAAGGGAACCAATAGCAGAACATCAAATATGACAAAGATAAGTCAGTACACATTACTTTTAACTATCGATGTAAATGCTCTTGACTCACCCACCAAAAGGAAGCGATTGGCAGAATGGATCAAGAAGCAAGATCCAACAGTGCACAGTGTACAAGAAATGCATTTAGTTTAAGAAGAAATTCATAGATTGAAAGTCAAAGATTGGAAAACAACATTCCTTATGACAGGAATCTGGCAAAAAACAAGGGTAGCTATCCTATTTACAGACAAAATATATTTCAAGTAAAAATTGATTGAGAGACACAATGGTTGCCATCTTTGTAAAGAGAATAATCCAAGAGTAAAAAGATAACAATCATAAATATATATGCACCAAACATCAGCATACCTGGTATAAGTGAAAGAGAGGGAAAAAATAACAGGCAAAGAAAAACTGAGAGAATTTGTTGCTGGAAGACCTGCCTTACAAGACATGTTAAAAGGGCCATGAGTGATAGCGTATGCCTATAAACCCAGAACTTGGTAGGCTGAAGCAGGAGGATTGCTGTGAATTTGAGACATAGTGAGTTAGTTTGGTCCACATAGTTAATTCAAGGTTAGCTTGCACTACATCATAAGACCATGTCTCAAAAAAAGAAAATCTTCAAGAATGGAAGTTATATAGGGTAGAAATATGTATTATAATATGTTATAATGAAGGAAAGTATAAGTGAAGACAAAATAATTTATTTCACTTATATAAGAATTAATTTCAAAGGCAGTTGTTTAAAGTAATAATTGTACTGTGTGTCGAGCAATTATAAGACATGCATAAGTGAAATGAATGATGGTCCTTTTCACGGGGATGGCAGAAGGAATTGGGGAGACCCTGGCACGGGGCTCTCACTGCATGTGGAGCAACAGTGCTATTTGTAGGTGGCTCAAATTAGTTTGAAGTTTGTGCTGCAAATTCTAGGATAACCACTAAAAACATTTTGGAAAAACTTAATTGATATGCTAAAGGAGAATATAATGAAATCATATAAATTTCTTAACTTATACCACAGAAAGGAGAAAACAAGAAAAAAAGGAAACAAACAAATGCAGTAAGTAAAAAAGTTACCTAGTAGTTATTAACTCAATTATATCATAACTACTTTAACGATGAATGACATACATACATCATCTGACTGGGGAATGTAGCTTATTGGGAGAATTGATGCTTAGCATGTGCCATAGCTTTGGTTCTATTTCTAGCACCAAAAACATGTTTTCCAAAAATTAAAATAAGCCAAGTATAGTATACACATTTATAACTCCAGCCACTTGTGGGGCTAAGATAAGAGAATCTCAACCAAAATCCTGTCTCAAAATAAAAAATAAGATCAGAGGATATAGCTCAGTACTCTTTGTGTCTCCAGTAACACAAATAACCATAATAAATTCAATTATATTATATATATGATATATTTGTATTCATATTTAGGGGAAGGCCTATAGACATAGTATCCCTAGAAAAGACAGGAGATGTAGGCTTCATTTTAGGAGACACATGACTAGTTAAAAACTTCTTTTCTATAGATAGTAAGGGATGAGTAGTAACTCCTGACATGTTGTGTTTGAAAGTGGTTTGAGGCTTGTTTTGAAAGATATTTTAACTCCAAGGATCATAACTATAGCAATATTTAAAAGAGTAGAAGCCAAGAAGAAGTCACCAACATCTGATAAGATATGGGCAATTCTGAATAACTTAATTTCTGTAATAGTGTTGCCCCCAAATTCCGAGAACAGGGGATTCTAACTTAGGGTTCCATGAATATATTTTAGGAGATGTCAACTTCCTAAAATCATACAGAAACTTTAGGGTTTCTGTGCAATCTCCACAGAGATGGTTCAGAGTTTTTTGATAGGTTCTCAGAAGGAGCTATGGCCCCAAATAGCCTCATCACCTTTTTTCCAACAAACTTAGGTTGAATTTTATGATTTCTACTTAAATGTTTTTTGCTATTGAAGATTAAGAACAAATTTGCCCAACCATGTCCTGCTGTATATTAGCTGCCCATAATTAAATGATGCAATCTTTTTTATAATGGAAAAAATTTTGCCCTGTGGGCTTTACGTTTGCACTGCACATCTAATAATAAGCTCTTCTATTATGAGTTATCATTTCATATCTTGTACATTGTGCTCCTTTTGTGGTGAGATTTTGTTCCTTGAACATCTTGACATGATCTCAAGCAAGACTCCTGGTCCTTAGTAGGCATCCTTGGGATGTCTGTTTAATTATTCCCTAACAATTACACATCTATGTTGGTCCTGTCCATTATGGGGCCTAGAGAAGAGTCTACTAAATAATCATAATTAAAAAAAAACTATTATTGCCCTTTCAATGTTTAACTTCGCCACTTCCTAATCTCTCTGAAATTGATTGCATAGATGTAGTGTCTTCCTCTTCATAGAAGTGATAATGAGCTTGAGCTTTGGCTGCGTTCATGACCCACATATTGGCACAGGTTAATGGAAGCCAAACTTCTCATTTCCATTTCTGAGTCTTGCTCGCTTAACCATACATTTTTTTCAGAGGAAGAAAGGCAAGACCACACTCCTGCTGTTTATATAACACACCTAGCTTCAACAGACAATCAGCCTTCTCTAAGCCATTTTAGCCTGACCTTTTTCTGCCATTTTAGCCAAGACTGAGGAATAAGCCAATGATCGCAATAAGCAACCACAGAGAACCTCAGACTTTTGAGGGCTAAACCAACATCTCCACAGCAATCACTTGGAGTCCACAGAAAGCTCTCATCAACTCCTTTGGGCAAACAAGGAAATAATAACAATATTTTCTAACATTTATGGAGCTGTTTTATTATTGTGACTTTTACAGAGCACCTAATATCTGTCATAAATGTGAGACTCCATGGAACCCAAAGAGTTTATGTTACTATTATGACCATCTCCAGTTTATAGATGAAGAAATTAGAACACAGGAGGGTGAAGTGACTTGTCTTTTACTACACAGCTAGCAGGTGGAGGAGACTGATTGCAAATCCAAAGAACCTGGTGCCAGAGCCTGAGTTTTCAACCCCTAATTTTCAATATGCCCAGTACAGATAACAGGAAACCAAATGTCTTGGTTAACTTCATAAGGTGCAGAGGTTAATAGCTAACACACAGGTAGGACTGTGTTTCAATTTCAGGTCCACTAGCACCAACTCAGCTAAATTATTTAAACCTGATTCAATGAATCATTTATACCTTCTAAGCCACCTTTCACCTGAGAAGTATCCATCTTTTTTTCTTTTGCAAGATTGCTACACAGATCAAGTGCAAAGTATTTTACATGACACCTGGCACAGAGCACAGACTCAATATACACACACACACACACACACAGAGAGAGAGAGAGAGAGAGAGAGAGAGAGAGAATAAATTGCTACAGAGACTGATGCTGAATCAATAGAGCTGAGTAGTGAAGAGAGAAACAGGGCACAGGAAAAAGTCAGACTGTGGAATCTAGCTTTGGCTCACAACCTTGGCTGATATCTGAGAATGAGCTGAGCCTTGGACTAAGGCCCTGTGGATGTGCTGGCTTAATTCTCAGGTGGCTCAAAATTCTCCCATAGGAGCCTGCATAAGAATACATTGAAATGAGCAACAGAGGTGACTTCTTGCTCCAAACCACAGGGAAGAAGAGGAAAAGTCCCCATTAAACCAGGTAGTCTAGGAAACTGGGAGCAAGGGAGACATGTCCGCAGTGATGATTGTTGTCTAGTTCATTAAGAAGACAAAGCTGAACCCCAGACAGAACATTTGGAAAATGAAATGAACCTTTGCACATTAGATCTCTTTCATGGCTCAAGACAAAATTAAGAAGACTTGGGCATCAAAGGTACAATTATATAGGATTACATATAATTATATATTTAGAAATGGCTCTCCACTCCAAAGTACACCAGGTTTTTCTTACCTCAAAAAATTAAATGAGAAAAACCAATAACGGTGCCAAAACTATATTTGAAAAGTGTATGGTATGGGGGAAAAAAATGAGCTCTACAGAGTGAACATGGGCCAAAGATAAGAAGAGAGTGAATGCAAAAATAAAAGCACGTGTGTCTGAGAAAGGTGGCTATGTCAGCTTTCCATAATGGCCACTCATTTTTGGTTTTTCAGTGCCATTCATATCTTGTGGGAGCTCACAAGAAGTCCTGCGTATGGTTCTCTTGCTGCCCTGGGATCTTATGATTGACAGGTTCCACTTATTTCCCCAGCATGCTTTGTCCACACCCTAACTCCGGTATCCCTAGTGCCTAGTAATACACATATCGTTAACAGAATGTGGAATTGAAGGAAACAGGAGACACCTGAGTCCAGGAGTTATAAACATATTTTAGAAAGAAGTACTGAAGATGTAATAACACAGTCAAAAACACAAAATAAAAAACACAACATCAGTTTAGAGGCTTTGTTCACTTTTATAGAAAAAGATAACAAGCATGGAAGTGAAAAAATTATGTAGGGTGCTTTAAAATTTCTGGTTCTTCCTCAGAGCAGAGAAAGGATCATGCATGCATTTGCTAAGTTTGAATTGTTGAAGGATTGCTGGGAAACAATGTGGAGTAATTAATATGCAGAAACTCATCAAGTTGTCGCCAAAAGGTCAAATGCATGAAGCACAGAATACAATTAGGAGGTCAAACTGTCCTGTCAACTTTTACATCATTAGCCGTTTATAGGGGTCAATACCTTTCAAGGGTATGAGCCCAAGAGTGAAATTCCTAAGAAGCTGGCAGAATTATTGAACCTTTTTGCATTTGCTTTAATCATCTAAGGCTAACACATTATAAAACCCCTTAAACATATTAAAAATAAGTAATAACATCTTTAAACTAACAGTTATGAGTAGAGTAAGGTTCATTGTCTGGTCAGTAATAAGTGAAAGAAGCAAATATAATAGCTAAATTGAAATCTTTAGTTCCATTCCGGCTGCATTAAAGTGCAACCAATAAAATAAAGCACACATTTCTGACCTCTGTCCTTTCAAATCACATCAGACCTTGGCAGGTGGGGGGGTGGGTGTCAGTTTCACACTACAGCAATTAATGAGAAGAGCTGAGAGGAAAGAACAATGGCCATCTGAGGCTTTAGTTGATGATCTAAGTTCAAAACATTTTAAATTAATCACACATGGTAGTGTACACCTGTAATCCCAGCACTTACGAGACTGAGGCAGGAGTTTTGCTTCGAGTATGAGGCCAGCTTGGGCTATAAAATGAGTTCAAGACCAGCCTGAACTACATAGTAGGACTCTGTCTCAAAACACAAAAGTTATAAAATTGATAAGTATATATTCATTGTTCAAGTAGAATTTTTCTTTTCTATTTTTTTTTTTTTTTTTGAGACATGATCTTGCTTTGTAGTTCAGACTGGCCCTGAGCTCAGCCTGGAACACACAGAAATCCTTCTGCCTCTTCCTCCTGAGTGCTGGGATTACAGGCATGAGCCACCATGCCCAGTACTGTGGTATTTGGCACTGATTGTTGGTGGGTGTGAGTTTCCACGCCCAGGATTATTGTATGTGGTTTACCAGGGGATTGAACCTAGGCCCTTGCACTTGCAAGACAGGAGCCGGAACGACTGAGCTAAATCCCCAGCTCAGGGGGATTACTTCAAAAATTCTGCTAAGAATTTTTGAAGTAATACTCTTTCCTCCAATGTGCACACATACATATGTGTGCATGCATGAATATGTGAAGCAGGAGTTTAGGGTGTGGCCGGCTAGTTAGGCAGATAGGCATAAGCAGTCAATCACAGAGATCCAGAATGCACTTGCAGGAAAGAGTTGCCAAGCACAGCACCTGAGAAGAGTCAGAAACATTGTCGTCAATTCTTCTGGCACTAGATCGAACAGGTTTTGGATAGGACAGCCTAGAACCAAGAAATAATAGGATACTAAAGATGGCGGCCATTAATCTCCAGCCCTTTCACAGGGGCCCACTTTCTCTCTCTGTGGAGTACATTTCTTTTTCTATCTTCATTTGGTCTGCACTCATGCTACAAAGCGTACTTCTTTTCCTACTCTTAATAAATGTAAAACCTCACTGCCTTTTGTGCTTGTCTTGTCCAATTATTTGCTCAGGGCAGAAAGAACCTGGAAAAAATCTCTGGAGGGAGATTCCAGAACCACAGACCCAAGATTTTGGAGACCTAGCTAGAAAAAAACCTAGTTTAAGTATAAAAGTTTTTGGAAGACAATAGAGAAAATAAAAAAAAAAGAGTTTCATGTCACACTCTACATATGTGTTGCTGAAGGCCTCAAGGACCAGCTGTGATCATTCACTCTGTGTGTGTGTGTATGTGTGTGTATGCACGTGCGTGTTTGTGTAAGCACATATACTATTTATTAAGCATTGTGTGTTAGTTGCTATATTAAGCATTTACATATATGATCGCATTTAATTCACAAAACAACTTGAAGAGATAAAAGTATTGTCCTTATTTGTTAAGCAGATAGTGAGTCTTATAGATGTCTAACTTTCTCAACATGGCCCAGATAACAGGTGATATATGTGGGACTATAAATCCTTTGTTTTACCTGTCACACTATATTCTTATCAAAACACCAAGTATTTTTGATAAGAATTTCTCTAACCACATGGCTGGAAACTAGGATCATGGCGCTATAATCTCTCTCTCTTTCTCTTTCTTACATTCCATATCGGGAGTCAACAAAGGGCCTTGTCCAGTGTTCTGAGATAGGTAGGTAGGTGTGGCAAGGATGGTTCAGGGAAATGAGTGTACTAGATTCAAAGATACATGTGCCATATAATTCCTGAGCTCCTATACGTGGACTTCCTGCAGGTTCCCATGATGCTTGGAAGAAATAAACAGGCAGGATACTACAAGAAGCTCACTATGGTCCTTTTCAGAATAGCCTGTCCTGTGTCCTCCAGGGTGTACTTTTGCTTTTCTTTTAATTTTTCTTCTCTTTTGTTTGGTCCAAGTTTGCTCTGCAGAGCCAGTTCCTTACTTTACCCTCCACTTTTACTTTTTCAAATAAAATGTGTCCCTTTTTTCACCTTGGGCTGTTTGAGTCTTTGTTTAAGACAAGAAGGACCTGGAACAAGAGACAAGCAACCCCAAAACCTGGTAAATTTGCTTGGCAAGCCATTTCTAAAGTAGGCATGGTACCACTTGAGCTAAATTGCCAGCTCTGGGCCGGGGATTTAGCTCAGTGGTTCCGGCGCCTGTCTTGCAAGCACAAGGGCTCGGGTTCTGTTCCTGGTAACCACATACCATACTGGGCGTGGAGACTCACGCCCAGCAGCAACCAGTACCACATACCACAGTGCCAGGCGTGGTGGCTCATGCCTGTAATCCCAGCACTTTAGAGGCAGAGGAAGGAGGATTGTGATGTGAGTTTGAGGCTGAGCTCAGGGCCAGCCTGAACTACAAAGCGAGACCCTGCCTTAAAAAAAAAAAGCCAGTCCCATTGTTCAGCCATTTCTCTCAATGACTGTTCTACCACTGAGGTACACCTCCAGCCCCTACAATGATCTTTTTATATCCCAGTTGACTGTAGGCATCATTGGCTTCTTTATATTTTCCATGAGACACCACTCTAGATTTCCCCACATTTCCTTGTGGTTGGGCTTTTACCTAATCTCCTTTAGGAAATCAAACAAAAACAAGACCAGTCTTCAGTTATTCCACTAAAATGTGGGCCTTTCAACATGATAGGTGCTTGCACAGGCAATATGCCGAAAATTTCAAACCCCTCAAGACCTTTACATCTAGGTCCCTGTTTACTTTTTATAGTGCTCATCATCTTGGGAGGAACTGATTTTCACAGGTCCTCCTTCTTCATTATCAGAGGGCTGATTTTGAGGCTGCACTATTCCTAAGATCCTTTGGGTACATCCAGTTCTGAGTCATAAAACACAATGAGGGATTTACAACTTTGATTTCTGCCAGAGGCATAAAATTAGCCACCTAATTCCGTGCTGGATTTTTTTCTCCTAATTACTTCTTTATTAAACGATTCGTGTCACAGTAGGGGGGAAGCTGATGCTATTGTACATCAGTAGAAAGAAGTGCACAGGGAGATGGTGTGCCCAGTGTCTTCCCTCTGCTCCTTTATCCTGCGCTGTCCCCAAGGCCTGTGTCCGTAGGCTACTTGCCTCATCCTCTGGTTGGGTGGGGCTAGCGGGAAGAACTGAAGCTGGAATATCTTTCTCTGAGTGGGCTGACTGTCTGGGTCCCTCTGGGAAAGCCCCAGCTCCTGTCATTTGCCTTTCTCCATGCATCTCTCTTTCTCAGGTTCCTGATTTTTCTTTATAAGTCTGCATATTATGGGTCATTGCTGAGGTTAGTCCCGGGGCAGTCTACCATCCTACATCCTACCTGGGATATGTGTGTGTGTGTGTGTGTGTGTGTGTGTGTGTGTGTGTGTGTGTGTGTGTTTCCTACCCCTACCTCCAGATATTTTAATTGGCCCCCTTATTCTACCTTCCCAAAGATCCACTTTGCGTCAACCATGGCTTCTTGCTTCTTGTATTCTGATGAATATAGATGGGCATTCACAGGCCTGAAGATTTTCCTCGCAGGCACTGCAGTGAAAATGATTGCCTGCTTAATCAAGTGACATTGTGAAAGATTAAGTCCTACCTGTGCACTGCATTGCCTGTGGCTTCATCACAACCAGCTTCCCTCATTTGGGAAGAAAATATTCAAATGAGTGCATCAGGTTGTCATGCAAATGAAATGATGCTTAACTGGTGACACATGGAGCTTCCTCTGGGGATTGGATTGGCCCATGGAAGCTTCCTGAGCCCTCAGTATAACTTGGGCTAGAGCCTCAGCACTGAGGGAAGAGGGAGAGAGGGAGAGACAGAGAGAGAGAGAGAGAGACAGAGAGAGAGAGAGAGACAGAGAGACAGAGAGAGAGAGAGAGAAAGGAGAACACAAACACAAACAATAAAAACGTCACCCTGACAGTGGAGAGGAAAGTGTGATCATCCTCTCAAGTTTCCGGGAGGAAGCAAGAACATTCCTTCAGAGATCATCCAGATTCTCTCCTTCTCTGTTTTCAGGAGCCTATTCAGACATGCCTCCTAATGACAGGAGCACTTCCTGGCAATTATTATATGTCTGAGGACAGGATTAAACCATCACAAATCCACCCATTTGGGCAGGGGGCCAAGCAAGAAGCAAAGGGAAGCTGCTTGGGGAAGAACTTCAGCCCTGTGTGAGATTGGTACCACTCAGGGTCACAAGCCAACCAAACCTTCTGCCTTTGGCCAAGACTGTGAAGGACAAGTCCTAGGAAGAAGAAATGCTAGACTTTCCATTTTGTTCATTTTGCTTAAACCTCAAGCAACCTGAGCTCCTAATTGTCTTGGTTTGATGTTTGGCAAAAGCTACTTAATACTTCTATGCTTTGGATACCTGACTGTCTGGATTTCACTTCTGTCCCCACATTCCTTAGTCTTTCACTAAGTTTCCACATCAGTTTCCTAATCTGAAAATTGAGAAAATATCAGCACCTTCCTCCGAAAGTTTTTATAAGGATTATAGGAGTCAATGCATCATGAAATAGTAAGTGGTAACTAGTATTGCTCATGTCAAGGGGGAGAGGGTGTCAAGAGGGAGAGGGTGGGAGCAGGGACCCTGTATGTCGTTTTTACCAAGTATTTGTATTCTTTTCCTGGGTTTAAGAACTTGGGAAACCTAGCCTTGCAGTGTGCAGTTATCCTAATTATAGCACAACATGGCATTCCTGTGGGCCCCACTGAACAACAGCTCTGTTCCAGGACTATTTTGCAAGAGTGTGACTGCACCACATTGTCTTTCCCCTCGCTATCTGAAATGAACAGTTCGCAATATGGGATAATATGCTGGCATCTGTCTCTGAACATTTCCACTGACAAAAACCAAAAGACTCCCATGAAGAGAAGACTTTTCTTTCCGTAGCTCTGGAGTCTTTCTCAAACAGCTTCTGCTGGGAGATTAATTATAGAAACCACAGTGTTTCCTGAAAATGGTAAAACATTTTAAAAGAAGACGGAGACACCGCTTGATAAATGGCTGGACTTTTTATTGCCTAACAATCCAAAAGAAAAATGCATGTTTGAAACAGAACAGGATATAATGGAAATCTAAGTAGATGGACTGTAAAATGGATTTTATTAACTATTTACAGTGGCTGTGTAAATTGTTTTCCTCTCTGCTGGAGAAAGTTCCCCGTCAGAGTGCCTGGGCCCTTCCTGGGGCTTATCTTTGGATTTGCAGTGGGAAGGTGGGTGAGTGGTGGTCAGTGTGCATGGCTGTCAGCTCGATCCCCAGATATGTCTCATCATGTGCGGCCAGCCTTGTCTTGGAGCAGGACTGTGCTCTTCAGAGACAGCAGCTCCCACCAAAGAAAGGGAAGAACCAGGAAGACAAAAAACGTGCCTCTGCATTGTGGTGGTGCCTTGTGCCATCATTCCTGGTTGTTTGTCTCCATGTAACCACAGAGCTGGAGTTACCAGGTCAGCAGTGAGGAGTCCTTTCACATGCAGCATATAATGGACTTTGGAAGTCGTTCATCTATGTATATGACTCCTCTCCTGTCCCATTTCTGAAAAGCATGTTAAAGGTCCATCCCAGAGAAAACCATGCCACTTCCTAAAAGTGATTTGCCCTTACTTTAAGCATGTAATTAGGGACTCAGAGATGTGGCTCCACAGTAAAACATTTTCCTGGCCTTGGGTTCACTCCCTAGTTTGAGACAAAATAGAGACAGAGATGGTACATATACAGATGACTTTCTCGTTCTTTGTGAGGGTCTCCCAGTTTGTGAATTTCTAAGCCCTCCAACTTCTCTGCTCTTGCCAATTTTCTGACTCACTCATCACCCATGAACTATTTTGTAGGGCCAGGGAAAGGTTACCTATGAGCAAACTGGTTACCTGCAAAATAAGGACACCCCCACCCAAATCTTCCTGAAGAAACAGAAGAGTTTGAAAATTGATATTTTAGAAGAAGCACTGGAACTGTCATCACAGTGGGGAAAAATATCACACATTGTTCTGCTTCTTTACAGTTAATTATGGTTTAGTGCTGCTTTTATTTTTAATTATATATGAGGAAGGCAGCATGGTAATCTTCTTAGTGCTTAGCCTCTGAAGTCCTAATCCAGCCCTGAGATGATTCTGGGCTTCGCTGCTCACGAAGGAGCCCCAGTTGTTCTGGCTGCTGCGGTCGTGGAGCCCCGCGAGCAGGGACTTGTGTCTTATTGTTTTTCTGTGCCCAATGGCAAGGGCAGCCCTTGGTAAAGTGATAGGATGACAGAGGTCCGTGTAGTTGTGGTCACTGTTGATATTAACGGTTCCCATCCATTGCTACTGAGGCCGTTCAGTTTAGCTGGTGGAGCTAAAGGCTAGAGGCAGCTCACTATGCTCTTGCTCTTGCCTCTTGCCCAGGAGGGAAGAGAAATGAATGGTTGGAAATAATCAGTACATGCCAAGCCCTGTCCCGAATGCTTCACAAATGTTGATTCTTCGTTTAATCCTCTTTTCCAATCCTGACGTCTACATGGAGAGCTCTATTTTTGCATAGAAAGAGTCTGAAATTTAGAGATTAAAACAACTAACATCCAACAGTAAATGAAATTGTGGAACATTGGATCAAGGTCAGGCTAACCTCTGAACTTGTGCTGTTTTCATTACATATGCTTCTGGATCAACTGAAGTTCTAATAAAGACTGACCGCTGAGATCCAAGAATTAAGGGGAAAGTGTTTGGAAAATAGCTCAATGAGTCAGTATTAAACCATAGTTAACATTATAATTTTTAAAATTAAAGATCTATAAACAAGACTGGGAATGGGGTAGATGGAATTTCCTGCTAGATGTAAATCTCCAGGTAATAAATCCTGGGTGTGAGTAAGCCTTAGAAAATGCCTGGCCCTCAGCACCTCAGACTCCTTCTTAGTCTTTTGAAAAGAGCTGGATTTGAGATGGAGCCCAGCGTGTAGCCAAGGCCAGTTAGGTCTTCGATTTTGTCCCTTATTTTCTGAGCTATGCAGGTAGAGTAGGGGTGAGCGGGAGTCAGTCTCTGAGGAATGACACAACGATGCTGACAAACGAAAGACAGGAAGGAAGACACTCTTTATCCTTGTTTCTTCTGCTTTCAACACTGGTTTGAAAGAGTTCAAGACTACTTTCCGGAAGTCATGGAATTTCCACAATCAATCAAACTGTAGCAACACCCAGTGAAGCTGGAGAGAGAACTCTGTAAGTCACAGGAAAAGACACCCTTCTGCCTCTTGGGCATCTGCATTTCCTGGTGACATGAAGCCAATCAACTCTTTACCAAAAGCTGAAAACCATGAAAAGGTACCCAGCTACATAAATGAAGAGCTTTCTTTTTATTTTGGGTTTTTTAAAAAAATTCAAATCTTTATTGGTACATCATATATACACATCAGCATCGCATTCAACATCAAGAGTTTGTGCCAGTATGTGACACGAATTAATTCTCATTTTTCCCCCTTCCCCCACCCACCTACAACCCTCTACCCCCTATATAGATAAGCTTTGTTTCCTTTTTAAAAAATCATCACTATCACATTCTTTTTCCCCTTGTTATTTTCATTACTGGAAATTGAATCCATGGCCTGGCCATAGCCCTACTCCTTAATTTTTTTTTCTCTTTTTGAGATAAGATATCTCCAGGTTAACCTGCCTGGGCTTCAACTTGTGACTTTCTCACTTCAGCCTCCCAATATTCTGGGATTACAGGTGTATGCTACAATGTGGAGCTGTGAAGAGTTTTTTTTTAAGGCAGAGACCTGTTGTTCTATGGGTTCATTTAGAATCAGAGCCACGATTACCACTGGGTAGGTATGGGGTTAGGCTAAGGTACAGAGTGGTGGAAAGATAGCTTTTTAAAGTTCTTCCAGGCAGAAATTTTTATAACTGCACAGTTCCTTTGGTTAATTCCCTGTTCTATCTTATTCTTTTCTAGTCTAGCTTTTCATTGGCTTCATTTATGATAGAAAAGAGAAAGTTATTCCCCAGTTGCCAAAGGCCAAGCCCAGGTCACATAGAATAATGAAATGGGAAGGCTCCCAGACTGTACAGTTAGACAGCGGACGGAGAAATTCACAGACCTGAGGTCAGGAAATGAAACGGAGAAGTGTGGGTGTCACTGACTGCACAGCACGTGGATTTCAAAGGCCCAGGGGAGATGCGAATATGGGTTACTGCAGAGGATACTCTTGCATCTGGTTTACCTGTCTAACTGACTCTTTGTTTTCTCTGATCTATGGATACAAAGTGAATTATGAAATAAAACATCGAAGTCAATGGTATGAACTGAGTGTTAGGTGTGATAAGTCATGAACAGCAGGTGGTAGAGGAGTGTGCTGAAAATAAATTAAAGAACCTGAGCATGAAGTAATAATGAATTGTGTCAACTAAGAGACATAAGAAAGAAAGGAGAATGATATTTGAAAAATAGCCCTTGTGGCAGGGGGCTAATTATCATGACCTCTACTCCTCCAAGTGGCTAACAATTAGTTCAACTGTTAAAAGATCTAGAAGTAGGCTGCAGAGATATTTTAAAATATGCCATTTTTATAGTCCAATGATCCTGCATATGATAGTCAACTCCTAAAGGACCAGCTGTTACAGCACATGATGAAATATTATATTCAGCTCTGTGCATTAGACCTTGGGAAGTTATCAACAATGTTAAGCTCCTGGTTATTCCACTGAGTCCCCAAGACTTGCTATTCACCTTTGAAGGATCGTAGCACCTCCAAGTAAATCACTCAGTACCTTCAAAGGTATTATGAATTATGAGTTTTCTAATCCACAATCACTAACATTTATAAAAGGTATTAGAGTTGACCAACATATTTCCATACGCCCCCTTATCAATGACAATCTTAGTTCCAGGCCCTTTATTTTCTAAGTGATAACAGTGGTTACTGAACATTGTGATATGGTGGAGCCTAGAGCTAAGTACCTCACAAACTCTATTCAATCAGTCTTTGGAAGAACACCATGAAGTAAATTCCATTGTGGTAGAAGCCAAGAGCAGAGAAGAGAAAGACAAATAAGGAGTATCTTCCTCTTAACCTGAGCTCAGGGCATGTAGTAGGAGTCTGCCTTCCCAAAGCCATGCAGCTAGGGGAGGGGAAGGTTAAGACTCAAACTTGAGTCTTCATACTTTCCTCTGTAACAGTCTACAAGACTCTGTGTACTTGAGATTTGTGTGCATAGGTTGGTAGAAAGATGTTTTGAAAGTGCTTTGTAAATTGAAAAATATGTTCAAGTTCATTTTAAAATATCATATGACTATTAGAATTTTTAGTGAAAACAAAGAAAGTTTGCATTTAAAAGGCAAACTCATTAGCAAAAATATTTCCCATTTATGACTGGAGTTGATCTTTGTTATTGTCTTATTCTATTTCTGACATGTTTATTATTGTGAGAGTAAAAGTCAAGAAATGTAGGAATATGGAAAGCAGATATGCCACACTGAACTTGTAATGTAGACAGCTGAAAGAAACTCGCCTCTGACTAGCACAGTCAAGGTAGACATTGCCCAAGGAAGTAGCCTAGATCTGATTTTCTGAAATCTGGTCTTGTTACAGCAAAGTTCTTGTGCATAAAGAATCTTTAAACTGGCATGGTGGGGCATAGTTGTCATCCCAGCTATTCCAGAGGCTGCAGCAAAATGTTCTCAAGTTTGGGCCCAGCCAGGAACTTAACAACTTAGTGGAATCTTGTCTCAAAAGTTAAAAACAAAAAGTCACAAAAAACCCAATACATAAGTATTGTTATTTAAATCAAACATAGTTTAATCTATAAACTACTACCTCATGCTGCTTATCAGATATGGCTGTCCACACTTCATTCATTCATTCATTCATTCATTGTGGTAGTTGGAGTTGAGTTTAGGGCCTTCACACTGAACTACATCCTGACCCTTTCTATTTTTTATTTTGAGATAGAGTCTCACTAAGTCTCTAAATTGCTCAGCTAAGCTCTAGTTTGTGATCCTTCTGCCTCAGTTTCCCAGGGTGCTGATGTTACTAGGATGTGTCACTACACCTGATCAAATATGCACATTTTAAAATTCCATGATAAACAAAGAAATCTAATTTCAAGCAATATTTTTTAAAGTTTAAAGTTTAAGTTACCAGAAAGAAATTTGTATGGCATAGAAAGCTACATTATAAATAAAAGTATAGTAAGAAATAGAAATAAACTAGAACATAGGGGTTTGGGCACAAAAAGAAGATTTTTAAAAAATGAGATAAAAGATGAGGAGTAATTATAGGCCAGGTTTTTGACCAGTAGTTTACCTCCCTGCCACTAGATGGGGCTCACTAATTGATGTTATTTCCCTTCTAGATTTGCATTTTGTAAGACAGAAAGACTTCAGTTGAGGTCTGCGTTCACTGGTTTAAAAGATAAGTTATTGGAAGGCGTTCAATGGGAATCCTAATAAGATTGACTTTTTTTTTCTTACCCACAATAGTCCTATTGAGCAAAGCTAGCTTTATCCCATTTTAACATGAAATAGGTCACTATTAGAAAAGACAGCTTTATCGTGTTTGTATTTGGGATTAACGGATAAAATAAATAGTTCTTTTCTTCCCACAGGGGTTGATGAGCCAGCTTTATTCTAAATGACTGAAGACTTCTGTTCTTTTCAACAAACACAGTCCTCCAATTAGGAGCTGCAAATAAGATTATATGCCCTGAATAAGTCTGAAAAGGTCCTTTTATAATTAGAAAGTTTGTGTGTGGGAAATGGAAGAAGCAGTCAGTGCTCACTGTGGCTTCATTAAGACAGCAACACGAAGAGTTCCCAAATCCTCATCGGAGCCCTCTGAAGTGATAAAATAAAATTGATGGAAGAGTCATAGATCCATTTCTCCACCCCCTCCTACAAGGGAAGTCTTCACCTTAAACTGTAGAAACAAGTCGGCATTGTTTTTTATTTTATTAGTCATATTTTGGAAACAGTGTCATCAAATACTGGACAGATTTAAAATACAAATGAAAACAGTTTAAGCTGAAAGACAGCAGGACAGCATTGTATATGGTATAATGTGTATGTTCACTTAAACACTTTTATGCTTGCTGCTCTTTCACTTCCGTGACATAATATATTGTTAATATGTCTGCTGGATTCAGCTTCTGTTAAGTTTCCGGGCCTGTGGACACTGTAGTGATTGTCCCCATCTACTCTTCCAGATCAGCCAGCGGCTGGTGTGTGAATGGAAGTTTTCTGGATGGCTAAGTCCTCCACCCAACCACCCACACTAGCACACTTGGGATCCAGTAAGGCAGCCCTCACAGCTTCACAGAATGAAGACACAGCCTCACAGGGCTGCCTGAGGGACACAGCCTCCTCCAAGCAGCTCCTCCAGACATAGTGGACAGAACTGCAGCCTGTCTCCAGCTTGGCCCTCGGCCAGATGCATTCTGATGCTTACAATGGGCCAGATACTGTCCTGGGACTGGGCACTTAGTGGAAGGCAGGACAAAGTTTCCTGCTGTCACAGACTGACAACTATCTGCTCCTTAAGTGTACTTTGTGTTGCCCCTTTTTTGTCTATAAAATAATGCCGACTTCACAGGCCTAGTAGCTTGGTAATAATATAGTTCACAGGCCTAGTAGCTTGGCAATAATATAGCCAAGCAAAAGCACTGACACTCAGGAGACACTCATGAATATTTTATGAATGAAGGAATACAGTATTCCACCAAATCAGAGACTAACTCCTTACATGCGATTTCCTAAGCTTTCAAACCCATTTAACAAATTAAACTGTAGAAACCATCTCCTGATATTTTAATGTTGCGCACACACACACACACACACACACACACACACACACACACAGAACCATGCAGATTTTTACTTTGAATCTTTAATTATCTCAGGAGTCAAGGTTTTGTTAAAATTATGAAACAAAATTTTCAGTGTTCAGAAATAAGTATGTATAACAATATCAAATGTTCTCTGCCTACTTCATTCCTATCCTATCTAGAAATCCCAACATAGCTCTCTCTCTAGGGATCACTCTGCCAAATTGTCTCTTAGTACATATATTTTATTACTGGTCTATTTGACCAAACAATCTTTCTTATCTGTGTAGAGGCTCTGATGTCATTTCACAGCAATGTATGATTGTGGTTCTTATCCTGGCTGCACATTAAGGTCACCAGGGAGAGTCTTACAAATACACCGATGCCCGTGCTTCTTGGAGAGGACACCAAAGAAAGACAAGAAGAGTTTACTAGAAACTAAACTTATATGGGACAAGCATCGCAGCAGAGAAGATGATGGAGTATGGGGGCTGTCTCCAGAGTGGAGCCAAGTGAGGGCAAATCTCACGGTAAGAGCTTAATGTCCAAAATATATTAAGAAGTCACACAATCCAGTGACAGTTAAGAAAACCCAATTTTAAAAAAAGACAAAGGGCTCAAGTAGCTATTTCTCCAAAGAAGACATATAATAAGGGCAACACCAAGGGGAAAAGATATTCAGAGTCACTCATAATGAAGGAATGTGAGTCAGAGCCACAGTTAGACCCCTGAGAGTGATCAGAAGATGGTCAACATCGAACAAAATACAGCCCAAGAGTTGGGCAGAATGGAGACAACTGGAGTCCGTTGCTACTGGGAAATGAAAAGGAAGCAGCAACTATGGAAAACTGAAATTCCTCAAAATGGTGAAAAGAAGCCATCATATGATCCAGCCATCCCACCTATGGGTATTTCTTCAGAAATATTGAAATCAGGACCTTTATTTAAATTCTCCTATTCGTTGAATTATTCACAACCTAAGTGCCCATCAGTGAATGAATAAAGAAAATGTGGTATATATACACAACGGAGTACTAGTTAGCCGTAAAGAGAGATACAGTTAAATGCTTGTAAGAAAAATGGATGGATCTTGAAACTACAATGCTGAGTAAAACCAACCAGGCTCAGGGGCTTAAATATCATGTAGTTTCTATAATATTAGAAAAATAGAAATAATTTAAATAGTAAAATAAGAGAGATGTGGTTGGAAAAAGGAAGGTAGAGGCTGTGGATATGGGGAAGACATCTGAGGAAGAAGGTTAAGATGAAGTTGGGAAGAATGAAATCAAAGCAATCAAGATGTGATATGTATACATAGCAATTCCCCAGGATAAAAGTATTATTGTGAATTCAAACATATTTTCATTAAAAAATGTGCTCTATACACAGAATGGACCATTATTCAGCCTTTAGAAAAAAAGAAATCCTGACCTGTGCTACAACATGGGTGGACCTGGAGGACACAATGCTAAGTTTAATAAGCCAGGCACAGGACAAATACTATGTGAGTCTGCATGGAGGAGGAATAGAAAGTACTCCAACTCACCGAAGTGGAAAGCTGGATGATGGTTGTCAAGGAGAAGGGAGAAATAGTGACTTGCTGTTAAGTGGGGATAGAATTCCAATCGTACAGGATAAAAGAAAGTTCTAGTGGGGCTGTGGATGTAGCTCAACAGCACAGCACCTTCCTTGCCAGCACAAGGTCCTGAGTTCAATCCCTGGTACTGCAATAAGTAAAAATAAAAATAAATTCTAGCAAATTACCTAACAAACAGTATATCAGGGTGCATGTAGATAAAACATTGTTGCAAACTTAACAATTTGAGAATGTAGATTTCATTAAGTGTATTTTTATTACAGTTTTAAAACACAGTGGCCAGGGATTTAGCTCAGTGGTTCTAGTGTCTACCTGGCAAGCACAAGGTTCTGAGTTTGATCCCCAACACTATATACCACAGTGCTGGGTGTGGTGGCTCATGCCTGTAATCCCAGCACTTGGGAGGCAGAAGCAGGAGGATTGCTCTGAGTTTGAAGCTAGCTTGGGTTACACAGTGAGTTCAGGACTAGTCCGAAACAAAGAAAGACTCTGTCTCAAAAAAAAAAAGAAAACAGCTAATGCCTGGTCCCACCCTGTCCAACTGAAGTGGACTCACTGGAGCTGGGCCAGACCACCACTTAGCTGGTTTCGAACCTGATTTTCCCACTTCAGCAGTGCGTATCAGAGAGTTGCATACCACAGGAAAATTGATATGAACTGTACTATCCTGTTCTTTTTTAAAGAAAAATACCACTCCCCTACTAGATTTGCTCCCTAATGAAAAATGATGCATAACAAAACCTATTTGATCAAGAGCACCATCATATTTCAAGTTACCTGACCCAGAAACTTGGATGTCCCCCTAAACTCTAAACTCACCCCTAACTCCAGTCCCTAAATGCTTTTAACTCTACATTTTAAAGATCTGTAATTGTGATGTGTCTTTCAGAGCAATACCCATTCCTTCTCTAATTCCTGTGTGGCCTTTTCTAACAGTAAAGTTTAATTACATCGTTCTCCTCTTTAAAAACAACTTAACATAGCCTTTCAAATAAAATGCAACTCCCAGTGAGGTTGTCACTTTGGCCTATCCAGCCCACTAAAATAGAAGAGGAGAAGATCAGTTGCAATGAGATGAGCTTACCATCATCTACTTGATCGCCATCTTGAGCGAACATTTCTGAGTACTAATCAGAGTAGGTTTAAGTTTTAATTGGGCCTCCCATCTTCAACGCTGCCATTGATTTGCTCATGGCTTTGCACATCAGGCCCAGCACCATGGGTCTCACCATAGACTCTCCTGGAGCCCCACATGTGAGCAGCACGCCAGCAGGCTACCTTCAGCCCCTCCTGAATACCACCTCTGACTGGCCTTGGAGCATTTGTACAAGTTGTTCGAACACTACAGCAACATCTTCTCCCTGCCCTCCCTCTTCAGACCTATGATGGGATCACATAGAAAATGGACTTAGGGCAGGGAACAGAGATGGTAACAGCAGAAGATGATTCATCAAAAGTGCCAAGAGGCCCTGCTGGGTGTTTGAGCCTAGACATCTTCAGTTCCAGCACTACCTTCTTGCAGTCATGCTAGCCAGCTTCACAGAGTTGAAAGGGGGTTGTTCATGACAGAGCAGCCAAAAAGCAATGCTCTACTACTGGCACAAAGCTACAAAATTTTAATTGCAGTTTAGAATTACAAATGTGAGTAAGCCATAGTTTGCAAAATTTGCAAAACTGAGAAATCGCTGTGAATTTTGTCACGATGCCAGAAATGGTGATGAGCAGGTCCACACAGGTGTCACCAGTCCCATAAATACAGGAAGACCCTCCTCTTGCTCATCCTAACCACTCAAATCAGAGCCAGGATGACCCTTCTCCTGCCCTCCACCAACATACAAAGGTCAAGGTCATACGAGAGCAAGTGAGGTTTAGGTAGTAGATTTTATGTCACTTTATTTAACTTTTCTTTCTCATTCCTAATCAAGTTGGGGTGTGAGTTTTGATGGGCTTTTCTGTTCTCCATGTTACAATCGATTTGTATGACTATCGATTTACTTTTGAGACTATTATCTCTTTGACAACCAAAGCCGATGGATCTAATCTGCCAGATTCGATTCCCAAGGAATGATGAATATCCATTAGAGGGTCCATATATATTAATGAGCGAGAGGGTGCTGAACTGAACACTCTGTAATTACATCCACAATTGCTTCCACATTTAAAACAAATTCTGATATTATTTGCATGCATCATAGAAGACCAATTATTTATACATGCTGCAATTTTGACTCATAAAACATGAACATTTGTTTTATACAATTTTGAGGAGGAAAAAAATGTGATGAATAGAATATAATAGGTTCTCCAAAATTATCAGTTACCAAAAATATTTCTTTTTAATCCAAGAAGGCCTGTTAAATGGGAATGTTTGCTTTATTTAGTTTGTTTACTTGCTTGTAGTTATTCTTGTTAAAATTCACAAGTCCAATTATTTGACTGGGACATGAGAATTATATCCAAATAATTAGAGAAGCATTTGCCCATTGGTAATTAAAGTTTCGGGTGAAAAGAATTAAAAAATTATATAAGATATAATAAATAATATTACTTCGAGTGAGTCATTGTTCTCATTTTTTGGCAGAAAGGGAATGATAGTAACTTTACCAGCTTATGTTTTAAAGCCATCCTATGGAAATGTGAGTTAGAAGAAAGGGCTAGTTTGTAGTAAGTGAATGCCAAGTACATGCTAGCTTCTGCTCTTGGAGTAACCGAGAACTCAAAGACAAGTAAGACATCCCCCTCCCTCAAGGAATGTGTTTACCAGGTGTGGCAGCACACACCTGTAATCCCAGGTGGGATTGAGAGGTTGATTGAGAGGAGGATCATCGGTTCAAGAGGAGCCTAAGCAACTTAGAGATGGCCCATCTCAAAATAAAATTTAAAAATGGCTAAGATGTCTTTGCCTAGCATGTGTGCATTCCTTGACTCAATCCCTAGTACCACAAAAAGAAAAGGAAGGAAGGATTTTACATTTTAATGGGCCACGATGTGGAAATTTAGCAAATTACCTCCTGGAAGAGATTTGGCATGAAAATACTCTGTCTATCCGCACTGGTAAAAGGCAAGCGCTTAGGCTCTCGTATAAGTCCAGGGATCAAGGTATTTCAGAGGCTACAAAAAAGTCTGCAGGCTCATAAAGTTCCAGAACTTCTACAGGAAGACTGAACCTGCTGGTGTGGGCACCTGGGAGAGAGGTCAGGCATGCTCGGTGCTCCTGCTGCCCTACCCACGCGGGGTGAGGGGCCCACAGGTAAGTGCGGGCCACAGCTCCAGTCACACAGGATAACTAGAGAAGCTGTAGGCAAGTCCTGCGCACGGCTCGGGAGTAGGGCTGGGCGTGGCTTTTGCTGTTTCTTAGCTCAGGCCTTTAAACTGCTGACAGAACAAACTCTTGCCTCAGTTTACCTTGCTACAATGTGGAAGTGACAGTTGTCCACACCCCATAGGGACGTTAGGAAGGTAAAGTGAGTGAATACTTAGGAGAGGCCCTAAAAAGCCTATAAATGAGATTATTGTAAGCATCTCATTCATTTCTCCATCTGTATCTTTAGAAGTCTGCTCCGAATCGCTCTACAGTAGCTACTTTTAAGATAAACTCTAGGTATTTCCAGAGGCTGACTTGGCGAGGAGAGGGGCGAGTATAAAACTGTCCTTGGTGTCTGCTATCAGGTTTGGAATTACCTCATTAGTGGCTCTTTTCCTCTCCTACTGTGGGCTTTAGGGGCTTTGAAGAAATTCATATAAAAATGCAGATTCTCCCGGGAGAGGCTCTTCTCGTTTCAAGGAGAACAGAGGTGGCAAGTGTGTGGCAGCGCGCTCAGGGGAAGCGGGGCTGCGCAGCTGCCTTTGTAAATACTGGATCGGGAAGGAAAACAACCCTGGCCTGCTGCCGCCTCCTCCCCGGTGCCCTGAGAACAGTTGCAGGTCCTTCCCGTGGCTGCATCTGTGAAAGGCAGAGCTGCAGGAACAATTCTCAATGCACAAGAGCCTGGGAAGCCAGGCCAAGCAGAAGCCCATGGGAACAGAGAGAGAGCACCACATCGCTCTGTCAACAGGAGCTTCAAGGAAGCCACTGCGGAAGCCTAGAAGTATCTTTTTCACTTTCAGAGGCTGGAGCACAGAGGAGGCAGCTCAGAGAAGTGAAGAGTGAACCGTGTGGTCCTCGCTTCGCTTCCATCCTCGCTGCCGTAATCACCCTGCTGTGGCGCTCAGGTTGCTCTCTACGGCCTGACGTTGAGCAGCTGACACCGGCTGCCTAGGCCAGGGTGGCCCAGGAGAAAGAGACTGGGGGGCCCAAATGTGAAGGTGTCATTTTAAATTTTCTGATAGCTATACCTAAGAATATAAGAAAAGAAATGGTAATTAATTTTAAGAAGTACCACATTGTAATCCACTGTCGCCAGGATTCCATTATTTCACCAGGTATCAGTTTTCAAAAATTACTAAGATCTTCTATATTCATTTCTTTTCCTAGTAAGCCTTTGAGATCCAGTGAGTATTTTACACCCACAGCACATCACAACTGGATGTGGCTCATTTTAAGTACTCAAAAACCACTTTTGCCTAGAAGCTATCTTTTGGACAGAGCAAGACTTCATCCTTGTCTGAAAGGGAAGATTGAGAAGAAACTTCCAAATTACCAAACCTTCCATTTGAGTGAGTAGGAATAATTTGAAATTCATCTTCCAAGTGACGAGCTTCTCAGTTCCAGGGTGATGAGTGTCATCTGTTCTGTCTTCTGGCAGCAGGAGGCAGTGGTCACTCTGATTTCAAATCCTTGATTCTGAGCTTCCATATAAAGTATATTTTTGCATATTTTCTTTCCATTTCTAAAACTGCCAATGGGTTCAGGGTGAAGGCTTTTCCAAGCCACCACTACTACTGTCACAGTTACTTTGTCATCCCTGAGACAAAATACCTGGAACCCACCAGTTCTAGGAAGAAAGGTTTATTTTAGCCCATAGCTTCTAGAATTTTCAGTTCACAGTCAGCTGGTTCCAAGTCAGGGTAGAAGAGCAGACAAGGCATTGCAGCCATCTTTCTTCTTTCCCTTTTTATTCTTTCCAGGCTACAAGCCTATTGGTTGGTGCCACTCACACCTAGGTGGGGCTTCCCTTTTCAATAAGTCCATCATTCACCCCCAGAACTGTGCTAAACCAGTCAATGAAACTAATCAAGTGTCATATATTCACCTTCCAGTCAGGGACTCCCAAAAGCATTACCTACGAGATCATAGAGCTTTGGGAGGACGTGTACACATAAGCTGTAAGAGCTACTTTTAAGAGTTGTCCATTTTGAGCCAGAAAATTAAGTTTTTGTTAAGGGCCGGAGATTTAGCTCAGTGGTTCTGGTGCCTGCCTTGCAAACACGAGGGCCCAGGTTCAATCCCCAGTAACCATGTACAATAATGCTGGGTGTGGTGACTCACATCCACCAGCAATCAGTACCACATACCATAGTGCCGGGCATGGTGGCTCATGCTTGTAATCCCAGCATTCAGGAGGCAGAGGCAGGAGGACTGCTGAGTTTGAGGCTGAGTTCAGGACTAGACCCTGATCTACAAAGTGAGACCCTGTCTCAAAAAATTAAAAATAAAAAACAAAACAAGAATTGTCCACTCTTTCCAGATGAAAGGCCACGCGGGGTAGGGTCAAGCGCTGGGAAATCCAAGATGCACTCTAGAAACAAGTAGCAAATTCAAGACCAGGTGATTTAAACCCTTACTAAAGGACAATGGTAGGGTGTAAAAGGTTTTCTTGAGATAGACACTTTTGCATTGTGATCTGTGGGATTGTCTGAGGTCCAGAAGAATGAGAGACCTCACTGTAGACTGTTGCTAAGTCAAGGTCCCAAGGAGGTGGCCTCAAACCGGCCATCCAACATGCAAGATCATATGGTTAATATATATTTTGCATAGCCAGAAAAGGAGTCTCTTTTGCTCATATCTGACATAGATAATATGGAATATTCTCTCTCTACACCTGACAAACCCTGTTATGGAGATAATGCCCAAGCTCAGGAAAACCCAGGCCCAGCCTTCAATCAAATTTTCACTCAATTGTATTGCTATTCTTTTCTTTTTTAAAGAAAATTTCTATCTTTAAATTTAAACAGTTCTTTGGCTTCTATTTACAATCCAGTCTCATCTGGTCTACACTATGTTCCCTTCCCTTCATCCAGCACCCACACCTTCCACCACAAAAAGCCCACTCCCAGCTCCTCGCCTGAAATCTCAGAGGCCACAACATTTCTCTTCTGTCTATTCTCATGTTTTTGAAGGATAGAAGCCATACTGTGAAATCCTTACCTTTTACTGTAAACAACCCCTGAAAGATCACATCCTAATGCTTTGGGGGAAAATGTTGGTGAATTAAGAAAAACAGACCATAAAGAAGCTTGATTGCAAGACAATTATAAGTTCACATACTCCATAGGTCAATCCAGGTTCATCTTCAGCTATTTCTGTGACCTTTGTCACGTCTTGCTTCAAGATCTTGCCAAGTATATTAAAGACTTAGAATGTTCGCACGGCTTCTGTCTTCTCAATAGTATACTACAGGTCCTTCAAGATTTCTCTGGCGGGTAGATTCCAGGGGCAGCATGGTGCCAGTGACGAACTCTTGTCAGAAAGACTTAGAGTAGGAGATGGCTTTGGATGGTGCCTCTGGTTTCAATAAACATCATGTGTCACAGAAGATATTTCTGGGCAGCTCAAAGGGTCTTTAACTGCCTACAGATCCACATCTGAGAAAGCTTAAACGAGAGAAAGAATGAAACATTGTTTTCTGAGCTAAGAAATGTGTTGTAGGGAGCAGCCTCGAAATGGAGCTTGGCTTGGTGAGCAGGACCTGCAGCTGAGAGGAGCTGAAAGTTCTCTGTGGTCTGCTGAGACCCTGAGTGGCTTGCACAGGGTGCTCGGCCACAGCCAGTCTTTGTGGGGTATTCTCATGTCCATCAGCTGGCAGACACACTGAGGACCTCGTAGCCATTGCTCAGGTGGTGACACAGATGCTGAGACCTGCTGAGGGGCAGAGCAGCAAAGTTAGAACTGGAACACGTACTTCTCTACTTCATCTGTTATTCAAAATATCTTATTTCTCAATTTAATTTTCAAATTTAAAGCCATGATTTATTATCCTAGAATGACCATCTGTGTAATAGTACTGATACAAAGGGCTACACTTTGATTTCATTTTCAATGCACTTACTTTAATCTGTTAACAGGCAGATTAAAGTAAGTTGAGTGACATAGTGATCATCCTTTTCTTCAGAATATGACACTGTTTTTTGTGAATATAGAAACAATGAGCTAGAACAGGAAATTATATTTATTTGCAACATGAAGATCTTTTATTGACTCGAAACTTTTCCAGGCAAGTTGTCCTTGGAAGTGGGCAAAGGGGAGACAGAATGTGTACAAAGAAAATATCTTTTCTCATTCAGCAAAAGGGGCAGCTTTCAAAGAAACAAGCACACATGCTTGCACGAGTCACACATACATTCCTTCTTTTCCTCCAGGTCTTAATAAAAATCCAAAACAACTTCTGCAAATGGTAGACTATTCCAGGGGGAGAGCAGTACCTAGAGCACTTCCAACCCGATGCATCAAACTCTAGACCAATAGCACAACTGAGCCATTTTCTTTTTCTTTTTCTTTTTTTTTTTTTTAAGGTTTTTTTGAGACAGGGTCTCGTTTTTGTGGTTCAGGCTGGCCCTGAGCTCAGCCTCCAAAGCACATCACAGCAATCCTCCTGCCTCTGCCTCCTGAGTGCTGGGATTACAGGCATTAGCCACCACGCCCAACACTGTGGTATGTGATACTAGTTGCTGCTGGGGTGAGTCTCCATGCCCAGTATTGTTATGTGGTTACTGGGATAGAACCCGGGTCCTTGTGCTTGCAAGACAGGCGCTGGAACCACTGAGCTATATCCCTGGCCCCTGAGCCATTTTCTTTATTACAACAATTCATAAAATTGTGCAGGGGAGGTGATCCGGGCATGGTATCCCAGCCCAACATGACTGTTTCTACTTTTGCAAATTCCTTCCACCTTTTCCTTCTTCTCCCCTCCCCTTCTCTTTCCTCCTCTTCTGTTCTCTTTTTCTTTCTTCTATTTTTGTTCGTTTCAGGTTGGTCTTGAACTCAGAATGTAACCCAGGTTGGTCTCGAACTCATGGTAATCCGGGCCTAAGCCTTTCAAGTCCTGAGACTAAATTAATTTTCTTTGACTCACATGAAGTATTTTAGAAGAAGAGACATGTAAGTTTAAATATCATCACATTATTTTTTGGTGATGGTCATGTTATATTTATTCTGGAATTATTTCAGAACTTTAACTCCTGGGTAAAAGTTTTGCTTCACAAGTTGTACTCAAGTTAAAGAGAACCTATTGATACTGGTCCGACACTGAGGCCAGTGTTTGGGCAAAAGGGAAATTTGTATGATGATGTGTATTTCATATTAATTTCCATCTTTTAATTCCAAGTCATTTTAATACATAAGACCCATCATTTGTGCTAACAAATTGAAATTTATTGTCATTACTTCAGAGCCAAGTGTCATCCAGGTGACATTAATAGATGTCCTATGGTACATGAGTGACAGTTTATAGCATCATATAATACTATCTGGGGTTGAAATAAGGCCAGAGTTCAAGGGATTAAATTTCACTAAAGGACGGGTCATTTTAGCAGAGTGACTTAATTGGTAGCAATTGATTTGCATAATCACTTGGCCCCTCTCCCGCAGTACCCTGGAGTGGGCAACTTGGGGACTGACACTATGTCCCCACCGTAGAAGGCTTTGGAGTTGAATCGAATACTTCTACCTCATAAGTGGAATCTTAAAAAATATTTGTCAATTGGATTTTTTTTTATCACTCCAAAATATTGCTATTCCAGTGGAGTTTCCCATCAGAGTAACTGTCAAGGGGAGGAATAAAGAAGTTATTTGAATTTGTCCTTGAAAAAAGAAAAAGGATAACAACTTTGCTTTAAAAATACAACTCAAATCCAATTGAGCTCTTGCTGGCAAACTAGATTCTCTGTTATCAATGCAGAGGACACATCTGGGATTTTCTCAAAAAATCAAGAGAGAATTACTTTTCTAATGACCCTGAGCATAATCCTTCTCAATAAATAGCAAAGGCAACAGATGGAGAATTCATATAATAAGAACATTTGGAAGGTAGAACAATTTTCCCAACTGAAAACTTTGGGAAGAAGCACTGTATGATTTTAGGTCTCTACCTTCAAAAAGGAAATAGGAAACTTTTAATGATTTGTGATGGCCTTTGCTTTTCTAAGAACTGGCTTGCATTATCTCTCAGCTGTTGCTTTCATCTTTTATGATTATCTGTAAGTCTTTCACATGGCCTTCCCAAATGTTTGAAACTTTTATGTGTTAGGTCAAGTTTTCACAATATTTTTTTCTCATCTGCCCACCACTCATCCATCTATCTTATTGGTTCAGGGATCATTAGTAGCATTTTAGAGGCCACAAGTGTTGACCAAAATAAGACACAGGCCTTGGCCTTGAGGAACTTAGAACTGATCATGAGATGAAATGTACATTCTAGGAAGGACACATTGGTGGAGAGAAAGATTCTCCCAGGGCAATTCATTCACTGCAAATTGAGAAGTATGTAATTTTTAAGTAAATTTAGGAATTCACTAGGGAAAAGAAAAGTAGGATACAAAGAGTAGAAAAAAATTTGGAAAAAATCTGATCTGATGAATACCTGTAGCAGTACTTATAACTGTGGTAGAGTTGGTGAAATAGAAAGTATTGATTATAGTGTTAGTTAATTAATATGGACAAAATCTTGTTTTTCATTGGCATTAAATTCATTCTCATGTATAGGTTTTTAAAGATATATTGGAGAAAAGTTCCCAAGCTTGAAGAATTTAAAGAAGATGTGGACGCTGTGGAGGGTGGGGTGAATTAAAATTTATTACCCATGATCCATGTGTGAAATATTTCAATTTGGAAATGACTATCTGTGACCATTACAAGGTGCTAAATCAAACTTCCAGGGTCCATCCTGATCCACACACTATTCAGAAAGTGAATGAAAAATATAAAATGGATCTAGGGGTGCAACTTAATGACAGAGCATTTCCTTAGCATGAAAAAGGCTCTGGCAGCAATCCCAAACCCCGGCACAACAAAAGGGAAAAGAAAAAAGTCAATGTTTTAGAAAGCAGCTGGTCTGTCCCCACCCCGGGGCCTAATAGAGCTGACCCAGGCAAGTCAGGCTTGTGGAGCAAGAGGGAGCACCCTGGGGCCAGGAGCGGACCCCTAAGGGTTCTTTGTACTTCCAGAGTTTTCATCGTTTTGTTTGTTTTTAATGTTGTTGCTGCTTTTTTTTTTAATTTTTTTTAAATTTTTTTTTTTTTTAGGTTTTTTGAGACAGGGTCTCGCTTTGTGGTTCAGGCTGGCCCTGAACTCAGCCTCCAACTCACATCACAATCCTCCTGCCTCTGCCTCCCGAGTGCTGGGATTACAGGCGTGAGCCACCACGCCCGGCACTGTGGTATGTGGTACTGGTTGCTGCTGGGTGTGGGTCTCCACATCCAGTATTGTTATGTGGTTACCGGGGAATCGAACCCGGTCCTTGCGCTTGCGAGACAGGCGCCGGAACCACTGAGCTAACTCCCCGGCCCCATGTTGTTGCTGCTTTTAATGAAAATGGATATTTGGAAGAAATACCTAAAGATAAGCATTCTAAACAGATACTTTTTGGTTTGCTGTTGTTAAGAAATGTATGTCAAGATGAGTAGGAAAAAAAATGAGAGGTTTCTTGATATTTCAGACTTTGTTCTTCCCCCAAGTAATTTTTGAAATTATTTTATAAAGCAGAGCAGAGAACTTTGACTGCCCTTGAGACTTTCCCTGAAGGTCATTGGAAGCAGTTTTCTTGGACACTGTGGTGAAGTTGGAGTCTGACTTGTCTCAGTTTTCTAAATAATCTTTCCTCAAGTGGATCCAAGATGCCTTTGAAATGGGAAAGGGTGGGCTGGGGAGTTAGCTCAGTGGTTCCCGCGCCTGTCTCGCAAGCGCAAGGACCCGGGTTCAATTCCCCGGTAACCACATAACAATACTGGGCGTGGAGACCCACACCCAGCAGCAACCAGTACCGCATACCACAGTGCCGGGCGTGGTGGCTCACGCCTGTAATCCCAGCACTCGGGAGGCAGAGGCAGGAGGATTGTGATGTGAGTTGGAGGCTGAGCTCAGGGCCAGCCTGAACCACAAAAGTGAGAGCCTGTCTCAAAAAAAAAAAAAAAAAGAAATGGGAAAGAGTTCTGAGGAGGTGGGGCAATGAGCTGGTTGTCCTGTTTCATTCACTTTTAATGCTTTTTTCTTTATTTTCTCTGCTCTCCTTTCCTATTTCTGCACATTTTTAAGTACAAATTATACTCTAAGAGGCCATCGTTTCAGATCAGTCTCCTTCAGTAGCCCACCCTTAGCCCCAGCAGACCAGGTTAAAAGTCAAAATGGAGTCACTCATAGTCCAGCACCAAACTGCCAAGCTGAAACTGAGCTCGTTATGTCACTGAGCTAACAATCAGGATTGGAAAGATAGCAACCCAATTTCCCCAACTTGCTAGTTTCAGTTGGCCTCATAGTGGAATTCTTTCTGCCTTAATCTTCACACACACAAAAAGATAACATGAATAGACTGAAGCTAGACAGGCAGATGTTTTTCTACAGTTCTGTCTGCTTGTGTCCACCTTAACAAGGTGATTTTGAAATGACCAACATACTCTTTGATTGTGTTTGTGCTTCCTTAGACCCCTTTTCTGTTCCCATGAAACCAAGCTATTCTGATCTACTGGTTGGAACGCTTAGTGTCTCTTACGAAATGAAGTCCTTGAGTTGAAAATAAAGCCAGTCAAGACCTTTAAACCAAATTGTTAGAATGTTGTTCCTTGACAGTATTTAGGTATAGATATCACTCAGGTGCAAACTGGCAGCATTTTAAAAATATGTAGAAAGCATTTGTGCTTTCCTGACATGAAACTTCCCATTTCATCTGGGTTCATGTCAGATTATATCATTCCACTAACCTGCTATAAAAAAGAATACTGAGGGCCGGGGAGTTAGCTCAGTGGTTCCGGT
>PVIR01001948.1:46698-97321 GCA_004026965.1 Petromus typicus
GACCCACACCCAGCAGCAACCAGTACCACATACCACAGTGCCGGGTGTGGTGGCTCACGCCTGTAATCCCAGCACTCGGGAGGCAGAGGCAGGAGGATTGCTGTGATGTGAGTTGGAGGCTGAGCTCAGGGCCAGCCTGAACCACAAAGCGAGACCCTGTCTCAAAAAACCTAAAAAAAAAAAAAAAAAAAAAAAAAAAGAATACTGAGGAAAGCCAGACAGGGAGACTTACTTCTTCATTATTTCTGTTTTCTTCCCATTTGAAAACCATAAGCACAAATTTCCCGTATCCTACACCTTGTATGACAAATATATAAACACAACCTGGAAGATGCTGTTCAGCAAGGAACTGAGATGTTTTTAGAAAGGTATCTGCTCCAATGTCCAGTCCTGTTCTCAGGCTTAGAGAAGCAGGAAAGAGAGCAAAGAAAGCGGGTAAAGAAGCTGTTTGCTAAAAAGAGCGGGATTTGTTTATGTGATGTAAATTTATCCCAAACTAACACAGACCCAGGAAACTAGTGAGCTTTGATGGAATAATTGCCTCTGTAAAACAGAGCAGCATTTTATCGCCTCTCTGTCTGCTGTTAACAAGCTAAGCTAACGACAATTACAGTTGAGCAAATGACAGAGGACAGAGTTTTCATCAGTTAAATGTCTTTGTGCAGCTTTCAATAGACTACTACTGCGCGCTATTCTCTGTTTATAAATTTGGAGGCTCAGACTGAGGATAGCAGCCCTGGGACCGTCATCAGTTCTCCTTTGTGCAGAGAAGCCATCACAGCCAGCATCAGCAGGACTGGTGGAGACAGCAGTGAATCTGAGTCTGTCCCAGGAGGTATCTGTAGCTACCCTGTAGTCCCAGGTATCTGTAGCTGGGAAATGAAGCTCAGGAAATCAGCTAAACACAGACTGGGTAAGCTAGAAAATGGAGCACCATAAAGAGAGTGTTGCAAAACCTTGTGCTGTGCTCTGTGTGCACAGGGACGAGGGATATGGCTTCCAGACACTTCCGCAGGCCCCACCTCAGGACCCACCTGAATTCCTTTTTCAAGGACTCTGTACTAAAAGAGCATTATTTATTTTATCCTCCTTAGTTTTGGGCTGCATTTTGGTAATTGTCATTGTCAATCATATTCTTAAAATTCTCATCCAAGTCACTGAAACTCCTTGGAGGAAAAGGGTATGTCCATCAATAAGCATAATAATACTAAATTCTGTTAATTATGAGCAATCATCCACATACCTGGTGCTTTGCATAGGCCTTTTACTTGATTGTGGCAACTCTCCAATGCTACATCATAGGAGTCATTATTCCCAGAAGAATGATGCTTAAAGAAGTGAAAAGACTTAGTTTATGTATCTGATATCATACTACAAGCATTTCTGATCCTAACCATATGACACTAAAGTATGCTACTAAAGAGGATCTGCCTGCTATATGACCTTTTGGGAGAGGACAGAACCCAAGCCCTTATACATGCTAGACAAGCATTCCACCACTCGGCTACATCTTCAACTTCTTTACCATGCTACAGACACTGCGATAGTTACAAGGGAGGGGACCAAATTACAAAGAATGTGAGTTTAATCAGATAAATCCTGATCCTGACATATGAAAGATGTCCTCTGATTGGCACTTCATTGATATCAACACCGTCACAGGCACCACCAATATCATATCATCATCAAACTAGGCCTTTCTCCCAGGAACTCCTAATTCCATGGTGCTGAGCTTTCTCATGACTGTCAGGGTTTGTAGCACAGGGGATACCTACATGTTCCTGGAATACTTGTTAGTGGATTTAACTGATTCCAATGTGTCTATTCAGAGAGAACAACAATGAGGAAAGGAGAACTCAGTTCTGGAAATCAGACTACAAGTGCTTTGGCTCTCAGATCATTTTCCTTAGTTTTACACTCAGCACCAACATGAGCCTCAGACCCAGAGACAGGCGTATCTATCATGTCCAGTTTCAAGCCCCAGTAACAAAGGCTCACTGGATAGCTTAACCTAAAGAAATCAGAGCAATCTTTAAAAAATGAGAAAGTCCCAAGTATAGTGGAATCCCAGCTAATGCTCTGTCAGGCTGCAAAGAACCCTGATCTTGTATGTTTTAATCTATCAACCTGGTGAATGGAAGACATGGAATAAAACTGTGTTTACCTGAATTTTACTACACCAGAGCTAAAGGAAATCAGCTGACCTCGGAAGTTAGCATAAATATCTTAAAAACTTCATCTTCTGAAGCCAATTGTGACACTGTAATTCAAGCAAAAATGAAAAGAAGTGCTTTCAATGCTGAAAGAGATTTCTATCTTCCCATCATTTTAACAGCAACTGCCATAAAACACGTCCTAAAACAAACATAGAACACTAAAAATTCCACTGTTTAAGCTAAAAGTCAAACATCTGTCTCACCGCCTTTCAGTTTCACCTGGGTTCTTGAGGGTCTCAACTGAAACCACAGAAATTTGGAGTTTTTCCCTTTTGTGTGCATTTTAAAGAGTTAGGTCTGAGATTTTTAATCATCCTCTTTAGCTAATCATGATTCCCCTTCAACCTAAACAGACATGGAAAAAAACATCAACTATGGAATGAAATTGGTCTCTTATTTTCAAAGGATTTAGGGAGAGAGTGTGGAATAATGGGAAAAACAAGATGAGCCTGGGTTGGGACCCTGCCTGAGCACCTGACTTTCCAAGTGGCCTTGGCCTTGGTGTGGTTCTTAATCTTACTGAGTCTATTTCCTATGTATGAAAATGATACCAGCAATACCTGGCCCCTAGGATTACTGTGAAGATTTGAGAATATAGTTTATTAGTTTTCGTCTGGTGTTAACAAAGGTATAGGAATAAAAGCACTGTACCTTTATCATTCTTTAAATGGATGGAGGAAAATTAATAAAAGCCATTCACTAGCACCAAGGATATACATACGCCTTTACCTATATCTGCATCTAATTTTTCAAATCAGGCTTTAAGAGCAGTACCAGGTCCTCTATTACACAGATGAGTCACACAGCTGCCATGCGGTGGAGCTGAGGTGCGAATCCTGGTTTATTTCCCTCTAAAGCCAGGTACACTGCTTTCTCACATCCAAGAAACAGATTCACCTTATTGTGTGACTGCTGGCAATTTTCATTACGGAAATTCCTCTCTCTCTCTCTCTGTTTTTTTTTGCTCTCTATCCTCTTTAAAGATAACTTTTGCAATGTGATTGCACCTGATCATGAGCCCATGATGGTACCTGGACATCATACAATTCTTACACTTGCCTGGTCCATTGTGTACATTTGGTCTTGGGTGTCACATGACAGTGGAATTCTGACCCTGAGAAATGATGATCAATCCTAACAACATAAGAAAGATTCTTAATTCAATACAGTTCTCCTTGGTATGCACAGAGTATTGGTTCCAGAATTTCTCCAAGCCTTATCCTACGATACCAAAATCTTTTGATTCTCAAATCCCTTATGAATGATGCACAGATCACTTGGCCTTTATGAGTCAAGTCGTCTCTTGTGTACAATGAAGGACTTGGATTATGCTTTTCCCAGCTCTGTGATAATAATATAAAGTGGCATAATATTTGTAAATAACCTACCCAGATCCTCTGTACAGTTTACATCATATCTAGATCACTTATAATATCTAATGTAATGTAGATGCTATGGAAATTATTGTATTACTCAGGAGGGAATAATTAAAATCTAGTCTGCACATGTTTCAGGCTACAAACATTTTTTAATTTTTTTGGATCCATGGTTCATTAAGTCCACAGATGTAGAATCCACAGACATGGAGGGTCAACTGTATTTCCAAGAGTGAATTTGTCCACTGTTGAGTTGTTTGTTATTCCTTTCCAGTCCTCTTGCCCCATTGTGTCTGGCATAAGCTCTTGCCCTCTGCATATCATGAGTGATGGAGAATACCATAGTTCCACATTCATCATGCTGCCCAGCCCTACTCTACAGCATTCTGCTACATTGTCCTTTTACTGTACTTTGGGAAGAAGACAGGTAGTTGGTAAAAGACTCATCTAGGACAACTAGCATAAGTTACCCCAACTATCATCTCTAAGCTCAGCACTTATGAAACTGTCTTGGAACCTCCATAAAGTTAGAATGATGGACAGATCACTCAACCTTTATGAGGTAAACTATCTCCCTGTGAAACAAAGGACCTAGATCAAGATGTATTCTTTCCAGCTCTACTATAATTATATGATTCTACATGATCATGCAACCTATTGGTTTTGAAAATAGAAGATAATCTTAGCCTATACAATAGTGAACTGTGACTCTCTTTGTATTTATACTGATTATTTTACAATTATAAAGTCTATAGAATTTATTAGATTAAATAGATTATAGACACAGTAGGAAGAATCTAAACATAAACAAAAATGTGAACAATACCTGTGTGTATCATTCAGTGCCAAACACTAGTGGTAATATAACATATCACCAAATACCGAGTTTTGTTATTACTGGTGTTCATCATATTTCAGAAAAATAAATTTATAATATATAAAGACATAAAACATTCAAATATATAAAAACATGTAAGAGAATCAAGGAAATATTTTTAAAACATTTTTTCTCTATGATTTATATAATCTCAAGGTTAATCACAAATTTTCGTAATAAAAACAAATCTCATTTTAAATGCATACAGAAATGTTTTGTTTTTCAAATAAAACAGATTATCTTAAACCTTTCTACTAATCATTTCTCAAGAAAAGTCTTACCTAAAACATTCATTAAACTAGATGTGTAGCTCCGTTTTGTGTGGCAGGGATTGGAGTAAGCATGCTTAATCTACTGCTTTGATGGAATCTGTAGGATTTTGTCATAAACTGAAGTATTTTGAACCCAAATATTGAAGCTTCAAACCAAGCCTGTAGCACTAGAGGAATTGGAAGTTAAATTTTGATCCAGCTAAACCTAATATCCTTAACTGAAAAAGTAATTATGTGCTTAAATACACATATTAGATGAGATTCTTGTAAGTGGTTTGGTATGCACACAACATATGCCCTTGCTTTGAGGATTCTGTCAAACCAACTCATCATTCATTTTGAGGTATTAAAAAAAGTGCCATTATTTCTCCCTTCATTTAATAAGTCCCTTTTAATGGAATACCCTTCTGTGCCAGATGCAAACCCCCAAATAATTCAAAGTAGCAGCATTAAAAGACATAAACAGCAATCGTTCTGTAAAGAGATCAGAAAAATTTTTCAGATTTAAGGCTTAACAAAACATTTTATTGGGCTATTGAAATCATCAGAGAGTCAAAATATTGAACCTTGCCCCAAGGTCTCAGACATGAAGACATCGAATGGTTGCAGCCTGGGTCCTCTGTCATGGCAAGAACTGAGTCCTTGTCTGTTTCTCCATTGTCCAGAATATTGTCCAGCAGAGAGCAGATGTTCTTATAAATCTACCTTCACCAAGAATCACCAGGCTGGTCCCTGAAACGTACTAGAGACATATGGACTCAGGGAAGCTATCACATCCGTCTGATGGAGGCTTTCAAGGACTTTGCTCTGTGCTCCATTCTCTCCCTATTCTATGTCATATATCCGCATAGGCAATGGATATTTTCTGAACCTGTCCACATAAACTGAAACAACAACCTCCATGTTCCCCCATTTGCATCCCTGCTCCCATTTTGGCATTCCCTATTCCTCCTTTGACATGAGTGCTCATTCTCACTTAGGTACAGGTTTTTGTTGGAAACTGAATACCTAACAGCAAAAGGAAGCTGCTGTCCAAACCAACAGACCGAACTTGACCAATCAAGGAATCCATCAGTTTCCTGTTACAATGAAAAATTCATGTTTAATGATCAAATGAAAATGCAAATTTAAGAAAAACAAATTGGGTTATTTAGAGGATGGTATGTACTCAAAGGATATTAATGTCACTGTGGTTTCCTGAGGAAAGAGCCTCTATTTTGCTTGCAAGCAAAATGCCAACTCTAATTATTCAAACTGACATTCTACAGGAACTTCTATGAAAATCGAGGTAGATCCAAAAGAATGGGCAGGAAACAGGGCACTCATTTTGGAAGATGAGAGAGGTCAGCAACCTGCAGACAGTTCTGATGAAAAGACTTCATGAGTGTCTGAGTCTAAGCCTGTTGCAGTCAGAACTTGTTGGGTAACCTTGGAACAGGTATTTTTCCTTTGATAGCTTACTGTCTACAAATTAATGAAGTAACTCCTTTCTTAAGTGACTGTCCCTTTTGTAGTACTTAGTACAAGGTAAAATATGAAGATGAAAAATGTTTCTGAGATTAACAAGTGAGATAGTCTTTGAGAAATTGATGCATATTTTATCATAATGATTATTATGAATGTTGTTAATGAGTCAGATCTGCTAGCTGATATGTCTGTCATCCATTGGCACAATAATGCTTCATGGCAACCAACTCCATTGCTCATAGAAAAACTTCAATGCCCATAAAAATAAATTTTTATTTAACTCCCGAGTGGCTAGGCATAGCAACTTGAGCTGATCCATGTGGAGCAATTCTGGCCTTCTCTAGGATGATGCACAGCTGAAATGGATGAGTATCTGTCACTAGGTCTAGAATAACTTCATTGGAAGATTAGAGTGGTTATTCTCTTCTTTATATGTGATTCTTACTCTCCAACAGACTGACCTGGACTTATATTCACCATAATGACAAGGACAAGAGCAAGCTAAGTTTCACAAGTTCTTTCCAAGATTGCTTGCATCTTATTGGTTAACATCTCATTGGCCATAGCAAGTCACAGAGTGCAAGGATGGAATGGGAACGAACTACACATGACATGGCAAAGGAGGTAGGAACAGAGGAATAAAAAATTGAGGCCAACAGAACTATTAGTGTACCACGGCAAGAGACAAGCTATTTTTGTTCAAGAGCACTCATTTCTGTTACTTTAGTTTTATAGATTTAAAATGAATTATGATTTTATCAAAACTCTTTTAAGCAATATTTCTCAAATATTTTTACTGCAACTTTCGGTAGGAAACACATCAAATGAAGCCAGTATGACTCATTTCACACCAGGTATGACTTATCTCCTTTAACTAAACATTTAATTTTTCCAAAAATTCTGATTGCCCAGAAGTTTTTGTTTCTTTGTTTTTTTTTTTTTTTTTTTTGATACATGGCTTCTCCATGTATCCCACACTGGCCTTGAATTGACTATAGACCCCAGGCTGGCCTTGAACTCAAAGTAATCCTCCTGCTTCAGTCTTCCAAGTATAGGAATCATGTGCCGCCACATCTGGATGGTTTTCTCTAATTCGTTTTCTACTATCAAGTTTTCTTTCCCTTTTTTTTACTTTCCCCTATCTGCCCCTTCCCTTTTCCTTTTGCATGTTTTCTTCCTATTCCATATTACCTATCGTACATTTTGGCATTCATTTACACCTATGGTTTTTCACACTAGAGAAAAGATATGATAATGACATATCTGTTTCTTATTTAGTTCACTTATGAATATGTCCTTGAGGTGCATCCACTTGAGTGTAAATGACTCAAATTTATCATTCTCTATGGCTGGGGAATATTCCATTTTATAGGAAAACCACATCTTCTTTATCCAGCCCCACACTGAGGGGCATTTGGGCTGTTTCCAAGATTTAGCTATCACAAATTGAGCTACTATAAACATGGGTGTCCATACACTGCTGTGGTATGATACTTTTAAGTCTTTTACGTATATACATAGCAGAGGAATAGCCAGGTCAAATGGGACCTCGAATCTTAGTTTTTTAAGGACTCTCCACACTGATCTACACAGTGGTTGCACCAGGCTACATTCCTACCCACAGTGGAGAAGGGTTCCTTCCTCCTCTAAGCCTCACCAGCAGTTGTCGCTGGTTGATTTCGTGATAGCAGCCATTCTTTCTGGAGTGAGATGGAATCTCGGTGTTGTTTTCATGGGCATCTCTCAAATGACCAGTGATATTGAACATTTCTTCATATGTTTCTTAGCTGTCTTTACTTCTTCATTGAAAAATATCTTTCATTTCAAATGTCCATTTTGTAACTGAGGGTCTGTTTTTTAAAAATTCTTTGTATACTCTAGATAGTAGCTGTTTGTCTGAGAAACAGCTGGTAAAATTTATTTCCCATATTGTTAGTTGTGTGTTCACTTTGTTGGTGGTTTCTCTTGCAGTGAAGAAGCTTTTTAGTAAGATGAGAGCTCAATTGTTGATTCTTTGTGCTGGTTTCTGTGCAGCTGAAGTTTTGCTCATAGTCTTTCCCTGTGCCCATGTCTTCAAGAGTTCTACCTAATTTGTATTCCAGCAAGTTTAGCATTTCTCCTTTAATATTTAGGTTTCTAATCCACACTGATTTTAGTTTGATACATGGTGAAAGAAACAGATCTAGCTTTAATCTTCAGTAAGTTGAAACCAGTTTTTCTAGCACCATTTGTTAAGTAGTTTATCTTTGTCAATAATTAATTTCAGGATTCACTAATGAATTCAAAAAATAGGTGGAAAAATATTAATTTGGGGGCCTTCAATTCTCCTTAATCCCTTTCTCAGTTAGGAACTAATGTAGAAGAACCGAAGAATCCAAAATGAGAATGTCCCCAGTCCAAATGTAAATAACTCTAGAACCTTGAAATGTGTTCCTGAGGACTCTGAGATGCCTCTTCTGGTTATCCCTGGAGGCTGGAGTGCTGAAGGTAGGAACTGGGAAAAACGAAAACAGGAGAGACATTTTAGCAACAGAGACATTTTGCTGAGTTCTTTAAATGATCAGTATTTTCACAGGGAAACTAAAGCTTAGAGAAAATAAGTTACTTGAAATCACACAACATTTGGAAGAGCAAGGGTTTAAAGGTCTCAGGTGTCACATATTCTAATAAACGTCTCTGCTTCATTGGCGTCTTCACTTCTATTACACAGTAGGGAGAGAAAAGCCTAAGTCACAGTATTCACACTAAATAATTCCCACTAATGTACATCAACGCACATTTAGTAGGGAAGTATCCACGAAGAGTCAGACAGTGTGCTTTCTGATATATTAAGATGTGTAAGGAGGTGGCCTATGAAATAGTTTTATTAGAAAATATGTGTATGTAGCAGCTGGGGAAGCTCATTTAAGAAGTTGTAGCTTTAACTTTATAAACTTGTAGATGGGGGAAGGAGTCCCAGATGGAGATTCAAGCTTATTGTGGCAGAAGTTTACTGGTTTTGTTTGTTTTTTTCAGAAAGAACCACCACTTTGGGATGTTTGATTATGCAAATCCAAGGCCAGTTATCACCTCTTGTTCCTAGGAAAAAACCCAAATGTGAAGTAAACTGAGCTCAAATATTTAATGTCCTATTTTGTTAGGTAAATTTAGGTAAATGTTTAAAAGGAAGCCGTATATTTAGATTATTTGTTCCTTAGACAGCAATTATTCTTTTAAACACAGCTTTCCAATGTTCTGTGTCTCTTCCATATTATGAGTTTCTTAGGGAATTTTGTGTGTGGGTTCATTGTCTAAGTCATTACTCACAGCACTTCCAATTCAGAAATGGACTCGACTGGGTATAGTCTAAACTGGGATAAAATGGTGCAGTCCCACATATGACACTGAAAACCTCAAGACTACAAAAAAATGCACTAATGTCATACTAGTGTATCATGGTGTCTTGAAGATGGAAATTGATAGGACTTGGACTAATCTCCCTGGAATTTTCTGGAAACGAAAATAAAAACAAAATATTCCTCCTGGCAATGACCCTGGGTGGCAGTCATTTTTGCCAAAAAAATTGGCCTGGGAAGAGGTACATGGAATTGCTGGTCTCTCCAACACTAAATTTTAGCCCATCAATGAGCAGACAGCCCAGGGTGTTGAAAAGTAAATCTGCCATTGACATATAGTAATACAGTGGCAGAGGTCATCCAGAAGCTGAGTCTAACTTTGAGAAATATTTGTAGGCTCCTGTCCATGTTAGAATAATCCTCCTAGTGCCTTTTGTTCTTTAGATTATGAAAGTAAAGGTCCTACCCAGTGTAGGAGATGAAGTGAGAAATCAAAGAACTGTGTCTTTTGCCAAGGCCAAAAATAGTCATGACAATGATAGTCACCAGCAAAGGACAGCTTCTCCAACCAGAATGGTAAGCTCATCAGGCTCACAGTATTTCAGGTGTGATGATGAGACAAGGAGACCAGACCAGAGCACAGAGGATCTAAACATAGAAACCAATCTGGCACGTTCTGAATGTTTGTGTCACCCCCCCCCCAACTCTTATCCTCAGGGTGGTGATATCAGACTGTGAGACTTTGGGGGAAGTGACTGGCTCACAAGAGCACACACTGATGGTTGAGATCAGTGCTCCTTGAAAGGAGTCCCCCAAAAGGTCTGCCACAGCTCTCCAGAATGACCAGGAGATACTATAAAGGAAGCATATTTTTCAGTAAATATGAGTGAGTTTAAGGAGCATAATTTGGATTCTGTTTTCTGGGAGTATAGAAGTACTGTAGATAGTCAGATCCAAGTAAAAGACATCTTGAAGTGCTTGATGGAATTATTTTATTTTATTTTGGGAGGAATGAAATCATTTTAAATGCTTACCTGAGCTGAAGGCAGTGAATCAATTCCATATAGGATGAAAGTAGTAAAAAAGCATGAATCTGAGGAGCAACATCACATCAGGCAGTAGAACTCTTGCCTCTGTCAGATTTGGGTGGGGGGAAGCTCTTTGTTGAACCACTAAAAATTGGTATGAACTTTACACTACTCAAAAAGCCTGAAAACTCCAATGTGAGAATTGACTGTATATGATTATATCATAAGCAGCTACTTACATAGAAATTAATATGAAGAGATAAGATACAGAAAGGAAACGGGCCCGCAAGGAAGTCAGCACAAAATAAAGACATCAACCTTATAGTTGGAGGTGAATCTGGAGAGAGCCAACACTCAGCAGCCTCATTTGCAAGCCTCCCTAGAGATAAGCCGCACTTTGAGATTATTCTGAAATGAGCAACAGCTGGTCCAGTGGGTCCAAATAGCCATTAGACACACAGGTGGATGAACAGAGCATCCGGGTCCACAGTTTTCTCCCTTTCCAAGAATAACCTTGCTCTTTCCATGTACCTTACCTCTGTGACTCATGACTAGTTTCCCTGTTGAATCAATAGTAGCTAAGCAACAATACTTGTCATCTTATAGGCTGGTCTCCGTTTGACAGGCAATGTACCCATATTGTGACTTTGCTGTATAAGTTACTACCCCTGACAAAGACAGGGCCTGGATGGTCCCCCACTTGGGACCTCTCCTAGAATTCAGGAGCTCCTCTCCTCCCTCTCCTGTCGGTCCTGTCTCCGAGGGCTACTTATCTGGCATCGAACCGAACCGTGGGCGGGGGTCATCACAAGGAGATGAAATGGTGGAGAAGCCTTTATTGTCAGCCCTCTCAGCCCTTATATACAGCCCCACTTCCTTGTTTTCAGCCTCCCCAAACCAGCCCCATAGGGGGTAGTCTTTGTCTATTTGTTTTCCTTTAATCACTGTGGCCCGGAGGGGCCGGCGTTTACTGCTGCCTTGCACTTCCTCGATGGAGCTGCCGTTGTTTAGCCTCAGGGGACCCCACACTCTCCTCCTCCTGCTTCTACTTCTTCTTCTTCACTACCATTTTCTTCATCCACCTCCTCCTCCTTTTTTCTTCTTCTTCTTCCTTCTCCTCCTCTTCTACTTTTTTGCCTTCTCCTCCTCCTCCTTCTTTTTCTTAATAAAACTCTCCCAACTTCCTGTATGGTTTACAACTTCATTCTTGGATGTTGTGAGACCACAAATTTGACACATTTGACATTTAATAGGTCAAGAGTTCTATTTTTCCTACATTAATCATGGATAGCAATGACCCAAGATGCCTAGAAAAAGTAAGTATTAATATCTGAGGAAATTAATCTTCACTTAAGTGTCAAAGAATTTCCACAGATAAGGTTTTAATGAATATAAACTCCCAATTAAATATTCACAAACACAAGGAAACTAAACAGCATGAACAAGAACCAGCATTAATAACAAATAACAGACCAGACTCATGAGGAATATATGCAATGAAACGAGTAGATAATAAAGTATAAATTAAGTGTATTCAGGGTTAAAAAAAAGAAAGATGTTATAACCAAGGAATTATAACCAAGGAATTATAAAGAAATTTTTTGAAAATTAAGAATATTTGATATTAAGGAACAGTGATATTAAGAAACAGGTAGTGGCCAGGTTTGGTTGCATGCCAGTAATCCTAGCACTTAGGAGGCTGAGGCAGGAAGATCATTATGAATTCAAGGCTAGATAAGGCTACATAGTGAGTTCAAGGCTAACCTGAACCATGTAGCAAGACCTTATCTCAAAAAAGAAAAGAATACAAAAAGGTAGTGCTGTTTGTTTAGGGGAAAATCCTTGTCTACATACAGATACATATTGAACAATAATAGATAAATAATATGGTACCTAGGATTTACTCTCATATTATTTGGAGTAGGAGAGAAAATGGATAAAGACATTGAGGAAAAAAATTAGTCATGAATTGTTCATTGTTGAAAGCATATAATAAATACATGGGGGCTTAATAAACTTTTTTTTTTTACTTTGCTATGTTTGCAGTTTTAATCATAAAAAGTTTTGTAAACAGTCAGGGAAGTGTTAAGCCAAACAGAACTTATTAAAAATTTTTTCAGCTCTTCTAAGTAAAATCAAAGATTCAGTAGGTATAGTATGCATTATAAGTGATAGAATTAGTAGAGTGTTAGTAAATGGGAGAGTAGACATGAACTAATTAGCACGGGTGAAAAATATACATTAAAAAAGAGATGGACTATCTGAGAGTGTGAGGTAGCTGGAAGGCAGACTAAGAAGACTAAAGCGAATCTAATAAGAGAACTAGAGGGAAATGATAGATAAAATGAGCAAGATCAATACTGAAGAGATGCTACCAAGACTTCTCCAGGATTAATGAAAGACACAGATGCTCATATTCAGAAAAGCAGATAAGCCAAACTTAAACTTGGCTATATCACAGTAAAATGCAGATCACAGAGAAAAAGCTTTTTCTCCTGAGAAAGGATGGATTATATGGAAAGCTAATGGTTCAGTTGGTAGTTGGTGTCTCAATGGGAGCACTGAAAGCCAGGAGATAGTAATAAAATATTTTCAAAGTGCTGAGATCAATGATTATTGATATAGGAGTGTGTACTAAACAAAATTATTAGTCAAAAGGAAAGTGAAAAGTCATTTTTATATTATCAAAACCACTAAAATAGTACTACCACAATCACAGTATCCCCTGAAGGAGTATACCTCAGACAATGATAGTCTGATATACAAGAAGAAATAAAACAACATAGAGAAACATTAGTTATGTAAAATGATGTTGGGATATTCTTCCTGTTCCATAGAAGTGAACCCCCTGATACTTCACTGAAAACAAACATAAGCTGGGTGAGGAAGGCAAGTCAGTCAGTGACCTCAAGGGCCGGCACCGTGGGGAGTTCTCTCCCTATGGTCTCCAATGTCCCAAAATGGCTGCCAGAGAAACTGTCTGCAGTGCCAAAAGCCATGGCCAGCAAAAACTGTGAAAATGAAGAAAGAAAAATAAAAGTTAATGAACATGAACAGCAATAAAAACAGGCTGAGAAGAAAAAAGGAAAGAAATAAGATATAACTTTTGTCACAGAAATCCCAGGATTTCTGAAGAGAAAGATTTCAGAGAAGAAAGAGGGTGAGTTTAAACAATATTAAAAGAATAACAACTGAAATTTCTTCTGATTAAAATAATAAAAAATGATTATAAACCTGTATATTCAATAGCCAAATAAAATCAGCTGAAAGAAAACACAAGATAACATCTAAGTCAAAATTATGAAAAATAAGATAAATAATTCTTAAAGTTACCAGAAAGAAATGATATTTTACTGTAGAGAAAAATAATTTGAATTACAGCAGATTTCTCATAAGAACTATGGAGGCACAGTGGGTCCACACCATAACACCAGTAATCCCAGCTAGCTGGGAAGCTAAGACAGGAGAATCACAGGAATGAGAATAACTTGGGCAACTTGGATGACGAGGAGAAGAAGAGGTAGGAATGGGGAACAAAATAAAGAAGTACAACATTTTTCAAAGGCTGAAAGAAAAGAACTGTAAGTCTCCCATGAACAAATCCTGTTTTCAAATGAAACCAAGAGAATCTGCTATAGCAGACCTAGGATAAAGTAATCAAAGGATGTCCTCCAAAAAGAAATAATAATTAAAGATTCTTGAAAAAATCATAAAAAGAAGAAAGAGCAGTGTAAAATTTTGGGAAGCTGTATTCACTGTTCAAGGAGTATCAGTAGTTATACGTGGATAATTAACATTGGTGGCCTCCATGAAAGGGAATCAAATAGCTGAGATAGAATTTTCAGGTCATATTTAAAATTTTGAATCACCTTAATGTATTTCCAGTTTTAATGTAAAGTATAAATTGAAAGTAGACTAATAATAATATCATTTCAGAAATTATGTATAAATTATACAAAATGTACAATTATAACTTTGATGATGAATATCATGTGATGGTTAGTTTTAGGGGTCAGTTGGAGTGATTGAAGGATCTTAAATACCTAGTAAAGCATTATTTTGGGACATATCTAGGAGGAGTTTTCAAAAGACAGAAGCAACTCTGGCAATGGACATAGTAAGGAAGACCCAGCTTCATGCAATGTGGATAAACATCATAATCCTTTGAGGGTCCAGAGCAGATAAAAGGCAGAGAAAGGTAAACTTGATCTCTTTTGGAGCTGGATCTCCCACCTCCTGCTGCCCAAGGAGAGTAGAACGGGTGTTTTCTACCCTTCAGATTCAAAGACTTACGTTGGATTTTTATGTTCCTGGGCCTTCAAACTTAGACCAAACCATGCTACTGACCTCCGAGAGCATATGGTGTGACTTCTCACTCTCCATAATCACTGCAGCAGCTCTTGTAATAAATCCCCTCTCATCCTCTTTTCTACCTAAATCTAGGTCTTATTAGTTCTTTTTTTTTTTAAGGTTTTTTGAGACAGGGTCTCGCTTTGTGGTTCAGGCTGGCCCTGAGCTCAGCCTCAAACTCACATCACAGCAATCCTCCTGCCTCTGCCTCCAGAGTGCTGGGATTACAGGCTTGAGCCACCACGCCCGGCACTGGTATGTGGTATTGGTTGCCGCTGGTATGTGGTATTGGTTGCCGCTGGGGTGAGTCTCCACACCCAGTATTGTATGTGGTTACTGGGGATTGAACCCGGGTCCTTGCACTTGCAAGACAGGTGCCGGAACCACTGAGCTATATCCCCGGCCCCTTATTAGTTCTTTTTATCTGGAAATTCAGTGTCTCATGTTGAGTATGAACAAGGGCATATTTGTTTAAAGCATTCATTCTGTGGTCTTTCTGATTTTTATTTTTTTAAAGAAGTATAGATACTGATGTTTTAAACTTGTTAAATCAGTTAACACAAACTTCAGAATGACCCTGTTGAGCCTATAATTTGCTGCTACTATAGAATACCTGGGACTAGGTGGTTTATCATGAACACAAATTAATTTTGATTCATAGTTGTAAAATGCAGGATGTTCAGTAGCACCACTGGCCAGAGTCTTCCTGCTGTATCCTCATATGGGAGAAGGTGGAAAGGCAAGGAAGAGCAAGGGCCTGCAAACAAATACAAATTACCTTTTGTACAGACTCTCTCAGAATAGCTCACCCCCTTTTGCAATAATTACATTAAATCCATTCTCCAGGGAAAGTCCATGTGACCTAATCATCTCTTATTTGACCCTTTTGCCCAATGCTATTGCATTTAAGATTAAGTTTCCAATACATGATTTTTGAGGGATCACATTCAAACTGTAGCAAACCCTAAGATTATACAAGTCAGATGTGTATTTTCCAATGAATGGAGTGGAAAATTGAATGAAAGACCAGGAGTAATTCAATGAAGTCAAAAGAGAACGTAAGCGAAAAGAAGAAGAGAGGAAAATCGGCACACACTCAAATGGAGCAATGCATCTAAAATAAATCCTATTAAATATTAGTTAATTAGACTTTTCAGTTAAAAAGCAAAGATTGTCAGATTGAATTTAGAAAGAAATTATATCTTAAGGTATTCATAGAGCAAATGTAACATCAGAAAACAAAAACGTTGAAAGTGAAAATAGAAAAACAATCTAGCCAAATACTAATGAAATGAAATCTGGCTTAGTTATGTTAATATCACATACAGTAGAACTTAAAGCAGAATTTATAACTGTAAACAAAAGGAGGCATTATGGTACAAAACGAATCCAATGGTACAGCTTCAGGAATAAAAAAGAAGTAATAAAAATACTCACAAAAGTAAATCTACATTTATATTGAAAAATGCTCATATATCTCTTTCTATCATGGGCAGATGAAATAGGCAAAAACTTTAAAAAGTATTTACAGCATTTGAATAACATAACTAACAAACACTTCACTGCATTCAACATTTATGCTTCCAGGAACCATATGTAAAAATAAGCTCCAGAAATACTTTGAAGCAAATCTCAAAAATGAAAAAAATCAGTATAATATAGATCTGGTTTGATCTATATCAAGTAGCTAAATAAGAAATTGATGACAAGAATCCTTTTAAAGTCATAAGAAGTCCATTTCTGAGTGAACATTTTAAAATATCTTCCCAAACACATCAAGAGTCAAAGAAATGTTTAAATACTTCAAAAGAGAAAAAATGATAAAGGAAAAAAGGGAGAAAGCTAGCTTTTTCTGGAATGCTGGTTTTTCATGAATAGTCTACAGAATACCCAAGGAATATAGGCTTCATCTGTTCTTGTAGGGATAGGAAATGATCAACAGTTTCCAAACTCCTTGGTACAAATACCTGTTGAAGATAAAACAAACAAACAAAAAACTATAGGCCCATCACCCAATAAATCAGAGTACAGTACCATCAAACAGTTGGCAAACCAAATCTAGAAGTGGAAAAAATATTACCATGACCAAGTTGAGTCTATCCTTTTAATGCAAATGAATCTTAATACTAGAAAATCCAACAAGGTATATTGGTTACATTTATCAATCAGAGGAAAAAATTATAGTAAGTATCACAATAGTGAAATTATTAGAAATGCCTCCATAAGATTCTTTATCAAATTATGATTACAAAAACCAATTTTAGTAAAGTAGGAGTAGAAGGAACTTCCTTAGGATGGTGAAGTATTTAAAATACATAGGGGCTGGGGAGTTAGCTCAGCGGTTCCGGTGCCTGTCTTGCAAGCGCAAGGACCCGGGTTCGATCCCTGGTAACCACATACCATACTGGGCATGGAGACTCACGCTCAGCAGCAACCAGTACCACATACCACAGTGCCGGGTGTGGTGGCTCACGCCTGTAAGCCCAGCACTTGGGAGGCAGAGGCAGGAGGATTGCTGTGATGTGAGTTTGAGGCTGAGCTCAGGGCCAGCCTGAACTACAAAGCGAGACCCTGTCTCAAAAAACCTAAAAAAAAAAAAAAGTATTTAAAATACATAGCCACATACACACCATTTGTAGCAAACACCACATTTAGGATCAAAACACTAGAAGTATTTCCTTTAAAGTCTGAAACAAAACAAAAATGCTCACTAACACTATTAAACATTTTGTTAAAAATCATATCCAGTGTAATAATACAAAAGCAATTTACAAAAGACATATGAATCAGAAAAGAGAATAGAAAACTCTTTTTAACTTTGCAAACAAAGGAGATTTATATAATTAGGACAATTTAGCAAAGTGGCTGGATATAAATCTACATACAAAAGAGAACTTCATTTTTCTTTACCACCAAAAATAAAATAGTGCATTTTTAATAATCACAGAAATATTAATTAAGGATATATCTCATTAGTATATTCAAAACTTTTATGGAGAAAATTATACAACTTCATTGAAAATAAAGAATAAAAGAAGTGTATAAAGACAAAATAAAGACAAAAGAAGTATATAATCTTCATTGATGGTAAGCCCTGACACCATAAAGTGCCCATTCTTTACTAAGGCAGGGATAAATTTATGCTACTGTAACTTAAATTTCAATGAAATACTTCAGAGAAAATTATGAGTTGATTTGAAAACTGTAGAGGTGGACAAATCTGAAATTATAAAGACCTTCTTGAAGAATATTGGTACAACTCTTTTTCAACCAAAGTTTTGTGGGGTATTTGTGTGTGCGTGCGTGTGTGTGTGTGTGTGTGTGTGTGTGTGTGTGTGTGTTTAGTGAGTGGGGTGTGCTGTATGTGTATGCACAATACTAGGGGAATGAACTCAGGATCTTTGCACTGAGCTACAGTCCTAGATCTTTATTTTATGTTGAATCAGGCTTTCAGTAGGTGGTCAAGTTGCCAAGACTAAGCTTGAAATTGCAGTGCTTCTGGCTCAGTCTTCCAGTGTGCTGGGATTAGGGATGTGTGCCACCACCTTCGGCTCCAAGTTTTATTTTAAAGCTTTGGAATTTGATAATGAAATCCATCAAACAGTGCTTATCTCAATCAGGAAAAGTGAAATTGGATATTTTTCCTCATTTAACACAAAAGTGGAAGCTACTTGAATTAGGCAAAGGATTTCTTAAACAAGATACAAAAACCACAAACTATAAAGAAAAATTTTAATATTTTTTATTAAATTAAAATCAACAACCTGTTTTTCAAGACTATAAAGAAATCCATAATATAAGCTACAAACTAGGATAAGCTACTTCCCATATAAATAAATAATCCATAAAGTATTAGTATTAGTATAAAGTATCGGAATATAAGTATTTTAAATTACTGTTTAAAATTCACTAATAAAAGATATTTGTCTTTCTAAATAGAGGATATTTGGAAACTTCTGTAGAATTCATCTATGAAAAACACGGGGTAGGCAGACTAAGAACTTGAGGGAGGGGGACTCAGGAATGGAGATTCTAGAGAAATTTGTCCCTATCAGGACTCTATTTGTGCTACCAGTGGCCTTTTAGAAATAGATTGGTCTAAGTCTCAAGTATATCAAGACTCCTTCTTCTCACAGCTATGTTAAAAGATTTTCTTGGAATAAAAAAATTCCGTGCAGACAACTTTCCAACTTCCAAAGCTTGTCTGTTTGCTTGCTTCCATGTAAACAATTTGGTTAGATGCATAGTTTTACAAACAGTAATGTATTTTCCATATTTCGCCATTTCTGTAAAGGCCAAGGATCTTAAAATAACAGAACTAAGCTCCAAGCTGAAACTTGAACATGGCAAAACATGTAAATCCTCAGGCTATATCTGACAGAGCTAATTAAACAACTTTGGGTTTTCCTTCACAAGAAAAAATGAGCTCTATCTACCTGCTTCACTCAACAGTAATGGGGGAGGAAAGGGTGATATTGAATTGCGATGAAATTTTCTACTAAACATGACATATTTCCAGAGGCAATCTTTTTTTCTCCCCTTATATAGGGCATCACGACATTTGAAGTATAGCATTTCAAGCACACTTTTAAAAATCAACTTTTTATTTTAAAACACTGTTAGATTTGCAGAAAAAAATAATGAAGACAGCAATTTCCATATACTTTCACACAGCTGTCCCTATTATTAGTATCTTACATCAGTGTGACACATTTATTGCTATTAAGAAATCAAAATTGATCTGTTATTAACTAAAGTCCATACTTAATTTAGATTTCTTCATTGTCCTTTTCATATCCTTTCTGTTCATTCGTGGATCCCATCCAGCATCCCACGTTGCCTCTTGACAATGTCAGTTCTCAGATTTTCCTTGCTTTTCGTACCTTGAAAGTTTTGAGGTTCACCGATCAAATGTACTACAGGCTCTCTCTCAATTGGACTTTGTTTCATGTTTTTTCTTTCCATTAAACTGGAGTTGTGTGACTTGTGGAAGGTGACCACAGAGGGAAATGTTATTCTCATAAAGTTTCATTGCTTCAAAATCTCACCTTTTTTCTTTAAAATGACTGTTGAGCATGTAGGTGTCAGTGTATATGGACAAACAAATTTCAAGGGAGTAGGTAAAATGTTACCAGAAGTAATTCCTGGAGGGTGAATTTACTTACTATTTGTCCTTTCTACTCTTTTGTTTATTTGTATTTTCCTAATGTTCTGAAAAAGGCATGTGTTTTAAATTAGAAAAACAATTAAAGTCTATTTTTGAATCTATCCACACAGGTCTAAAAAATGTAGTTAGCTTCTTCCAATGCACAGTCTTTCTTTAAATGTGTAGGTCACCCATGTTCAAAAAAGTAACTTTTCCTGAGTAAAGAATGAATCTGCTCTTGGTCAGTTCCCACACCTGAAAGAAGAGAGGAGAAAATGGCTGGAGGATGTAGTCCAAAGAGGCGTTCTTATTTCAAAGGTGTAAGTGTGATAACATCAACAGAGCTTGAATTTCTTTTCTCTACCTTTTTCCTCTATGTACCTGTCTATATCTCTTCCTGTTTCTTTCATTCATTCATCGTTTCATTCTTTCAACTAAGGTTTAATGAATTCACTGAAAATATGTGGACACCAAAAGCTATCCTTATCCTCAAGGCACTTATTTTCCAGGGAGATAGGGCTATATGGAAGCAAATTCTCTATTCAGTGATGATAAATGTCCCCCAGAAATAATGCTGCAGAATAAACAAGGGTAGCTATGAATGGAAAAACAAGAATTTGCTATTGTAGAGGAGAGGAAACTTTGCCTCTGTCCCTTGGGTTTGGATAATTGGGTCTGTGGAGTAAATGATCAGTAGACGGATTTAACCAGAACAAAAGTAGACAAATTCATCAGGTGGACGAAAGCATTAGAGGAAAGATACATGAAGACTCACATACCCAGCAGGATCTAAAACCTTACATACCTGCCTCAGTGGAAAGCCAGGGTATGAACAACTTAAGGTAAATATGTGATTTGAAGAGAAGTAATGGGATCTCAAAAGGACAGATTATAGCTTGTGACACAGTCTGTCTGGGCATGGTGTGGACTTCCTCTCCCCTCCTGTGACTAATCTTCTTTGGTTGATGAGATTCCCAAGGAGGGCATTTATAGCAATTGAGTTTTTTTTGAAGGATCTTTCTTTGGCAAATAAGGGAAGTTCAGAGACAGCCCCTGCATGTATTTGCTGTTTCCAAGTTCCTTTCGTTCAAAGTCCAAAGTGGCAGGAAGTAGAGTGGAATTCCTGAACTCCTTCATTATTTTATAGACAGTGGAGAAGGAGGGCCTCTTTAATCAAGCCACTCAAAGAAGGATTGGAGTTCCAGGAAGAAGAAACAGCAAGCACAAAGGCCCTGAAGTAGGATTTGAGATCTGAGAGGTGTTCTGGGAGGTAGAGGCAGGGCCAGGGTATGTAGCACCTTGTAGACCGACAACTATAGGATTTTATTCTGTCAGATGGCAAGCCATTGGTGGGCTTTTAGTTCAATAGTGATAAGACCTTCAGTAAGTATTTAAAAACTGCTTCTTTTGTTCAGAAATTTGATTGAAGATTGGAAGCAGAGGGTAAAGGCAGGCAAGGAAACTTGCTCAGAAATGATTGCATTAGTTGTGGCCACAGAAGACAAGGAATTGTACCAAGATGTGGTAGAAGGGGAAAAATGTGGTGAATTGTACTGATTATGGTAGAAATAGAAAAAAGGAGATAATTTTCTATCTCTTTGAAAAAGAGACAGACAGATGGACATATTAAGTAATTAGACATGAGATGTATCCCAAAGGCAAATATTATGTTTTCAAAAAATAATTGTTTCACTCAAATTTTCCACCTTCGGATTGTTTAAATTTCACATATTCATGTACTTTATTACCTTTCTCTTTGTGGAGATAATGGAAAGGAAGACTCTTTTCATTAATTACTCTTTTCAATTCTTTCCTCTCTCTTCCAAAGGCATTCATGCTAATATATTTATGTCTTTTAGCATGCTTATAACTTCTCTAATTTGTTAATGTCTTCTGTTGAAGTTCTAATTTATCAGGAGGTATTGACTCCAAGATCTCATTTGGTGTCTGATCTTTTACTCTGTATTATTATTTTTTGAAATCTGTTCATCTTGGTATTTGTACCTAAGATGGTCCATCATCTCTATTGTTTACTGTGCAGTACTGTACTACATATGGATGACCCAACTTATGGATATCTAGGTTGCCTACAAGTTTTTGCTATCACAACATCACTTTTAGGATACCTTGTATGGGCTGAAAATGGATCTGTCAGCAGAGTCTGGGACAAAATAAGATAACTGTGGCTTCCCATTCACATTCTTTACTTTTTTTGACCAGAAAAGTTATTTGTATTGTTTTTCATCCATTTGTTAATTTAATCTTTATTTGAAAGAAAATCTTCAACTTTCATGAAGCCAGATTATCTAGATAGCCACATTACAGATTACTTTCTAAAATTTTTGAAGTGTACAGAGTTCAGAAAAATTTCAGGAAAGAACTTTGAGTCAAGTTGTAAAAAATAAAACCCAAACCAAAAGAACCCCACGTGAAACCGTATGTCTAGTGCTGACAGGCTGCATTTCTGTTGAACGGGGCTTACACCAGGATTGTAAGTTTTGTCCAGTTAGGAAGTGATTTCCGTCCCTATTTATCTTTCTCCTTGTCCATGCTTTTTCCGTTGAAGAGTCGTTCAGTCCTCCTGTTTCTTTAGGTCAGTGGAAGAACTGCGCTCCTCGTACCATAGCCTCCACCTCTTTCTAGATTCTGCAATTAACATTTTTAACCACCTGGTTCAGGATGAGTAGAAGGGTGTGAGTTTCATCTACCTGTCATCTCCTCTTCCTTCTTTTGACTGATAGAACAGAATTACAAAATAAACATATCCAGTTAATTGTATGACAGGCTGCTTCTTTTACTTATAAATAGGATTGCTTTTAAACTTAACACTAACCCTTTTAAGTAATCCTGGGGACTAGACACTCACTCCGATTTACAGTTGAGAAATTTAAAGTTCAGAGAAATGATTTATTCAAGATGATATGACTACTACAGTAAGTACTGGATTTGGGATATCCCTTTTGTCTGTGGGGACCCTGGTCCAATTTTGAGAAAGGTGTTCACACCATAGCAGCTTCTCCGTGGGAGGCGGGGCAGAGATCCAAGCATCTGACACATGACGGCATCAAGGATAGGTATGTGATGAATCCAGAGTCCTTTGTGAAAGTTTTATGTCGAGCTTACCTCTGCTACTGATTCTACAATGATGACCTTGAGTCTTGGACTGCCAGAGCCCAGTATCTCTTCACATAAAAGAAGCTGACAAGATATAAAAATATGGATACCTGATGATACCTTTTGAGTCCTGGATTACAGCAGAAGCCAATATGAAACTGGATGCTACAGTTTTGTGAGCTCATCGATTTCTTCTCTTCCTTAACCTGGTTTGAATTAGATTTCTCCTCTGTACCTTAAAAAAAAAATTCTGACTATTCTTGAGAGCCTATAATCCTGCTTGTTAGTGACCATTTAAATGGCCTTTCTCTAATGAGGGCCACTCCCACAGGAAAACCCCTCCCATGAATTAAGCTTCATCAGTATGGAATTCAGAGTCCAAATTCCTCTCCAACCATGATATAGGTACGTGAGCCATGTTGGGAAACTACCTGACTGTCTGTACTGGACACCAGCTGTGCATGTAGCTTCTGCCTTTGCTGTTGCGATGGATGCCTGTGTCCAGCTTCCAGGAATGGCAGGAGTTACAAAGACAAGTTCTGGGCTCAGAAGTAGCACGGGCTGGGGCTGTAGGAGCTGTGCTAAGGTCAAGTTTCTTTTCTTTCTTTTTTTTTTTTTTTGAGACAGGGTCTCGCTTTGCGGTTCAGGCTGGCCCTGAGCTCAGCCTCAAACGCATATCACAGCAATCCTCTTGCCTCTGCCTCCCACGTGCTGGGATTACAGGTGTGAGCCACCACGCCCGGCACTGTGGTATGTGGTACTGATTGCTGCTGGGTGTGAGTCTCCACGTCCAGTATTGTTATGTGGTTACCAGGGATCGAACCCAGGCCCTTGTGCTTGCAAGACAGGCACCGGAACCACACCACTGAGCTATATCCCCAGCCCAGGTCAAGTTTCTTTCATTTCCCATTTAGTAGCAGCAGCAACTGCAAATGTAACTATATCACCAGGTCAGTTTTGCAATTGGGATGGGATTTGAGGCATTTTTCATGAAGGTGTGTCCTGGAATCTGTTTCTCTGGCATCTTCCAAAGTTCTCTGGGAAAACATTACTTTGAATGCTTTTCTAATTAATCACATTTCTGCTTAAACTAGGCAGAGTACAGAAATAGTTTAAGCAATTGTATATAGGAAAGCTGCCTGATCAATACATACACATGCTCTATGAGAACACGGTCCATGTCTCTCATTCACCATTACATTTCCAGTGCATTATACAGTACCTGACACATAATAGATGATCAGTAAATCATTAGGTAGAATGAAACTAGAGTAATATCATTAGTCTATCAGGGAAAGAGGAAAAAGAGTAATTACATATAATTTCATCACCAGAGATAATGACTATTCTACCTTGGTGACTGTATTCAGATTTTCTTTTTCCATAGTATTAATACAAGGAGATATTATATATATAAAATATATATATACATGTATACATATATATTTAGAGAAATAATGTATTTTAAGTCAAAAGTGATTGTTAGATACATATCACTTATTATCTATGTTTACTTTTAGAATCTTCAATACAAGAGTGACATTACTCCATGTGAATATATCTTCCTCATCCCTCATCCTCATTGCTACTGGATAATGACTGCAGGGATCCCATTTTTTGTATGAACCATAATAAGACAATTTCTCAGTTTTGGACTTTAGAGTTAGTTCCAGTGTGTGTGTGTGTGTGTGTGTGTGTCTGTCTGTCTGTCTGTCTGTCTGTGTGTGATCATATATAGGTATTACATACATAATATTTTTATGTATGTGTTATATTATTATTTATGCAGTGATATGTGTTGATTACATACAATTCATAAGAAGTGGTCTTCTCAGAGAAAGGCCTTTAACTCTGTGTCTGCTCACTTGCTTGAAACCTCGTCTTACTTTCTGTTTCTCCCCAGGAAATTTCCAGGTTTGTACAGCACTTACTCTAAATCCCTGGAATGAAGCCAACTGCAGTTAGCAGTGTGCCAAATTACCCACATGATCCATTAAAGGTTTGGGGGCTTTATTTGCATGCATGTGTGTGTGCTTATTTACGTGGCTAGGTATGTGAGAACAACAATTTCAGCCTGGCTTTTTGCATTATGTTTTTGGGGCCAGACAAGAAGTTCTCCGAGTGAGTTTATCAAAGGCTGACGTATATTTGCACATTGTGACATATTCTAGGTAATTAAGCGTAGTGATCTGAGCACTGTGAGAGGACCCTGAACTGATGAAGAAGAAGATCTGGCTAAAAACAAATGTCTGCAGTTACCACAAACTCGGTTTGATACATGAACACTGCAAATTTCCTATTTGATGACTAAAAGAAAATCCCACCTGGTATTGAAAGTGCCCCTCAAGGCTAGGTGAGAAGAGATCATGCTCTCCATGATTAGTAACGGGGCTTTCCAGTTGGAGGTATCTTTAGTTCATTTTCCTTTTTGTCAAAGGGATAACTTTTCTAGTTCCTCCCCAGAAATTTACCATCTTCTCAAAAGTGCCTCCATATAAATAATAGAATAATTGTAAAAATGAGCAAATGTACTCCTTTGCCTTCGAGTGGTTGCCATGACAACGAGTGAATCACCCGTGCAAATTTCTGATGAGCCTCTCTTGAAGGACCCGACTCCCTCTCGTAACTAAGGGCTGTCTTGGTGGATGAGCCTGTGATCGCCCTCTGCGTGGAGTGAGAGGACACTTGAACCTGCAGAGAGGGGCTGCCCACCTTCTAAATCGTGGGTCTCTCAACATCTCTCTGTAATCCCACTCCAACTGCACACTCAGTACGTTTCCTAATGGAGCCGGCAGAGAAGTGACTCGCACCAGCACTAAGTGTTCATTAAAAATATTGATACTAATGAACTAACATAATTTATTTGAAACATTCACTTAAAAATCGTTCTTCTTTCTGTTTTTAGTTTAGTGAATTATTTTCCCTTGAAGCAAGATAGGAAGCTCTCCAGAGAGTTGTCATACTGTATCACACATCGGGGGACTGGTTTCACATTCTATCTTTGTGCTCATATATATTTCTTGTTCTTCTCTATAAGTTTATTACTGTTTACCTCCGTGTGAGTATAAATGGCCAGAAAATAAAAAGAAGTCGTTGTTATGGGGATTCATAACTGGGGTGCATCCTGAAAGCCAAGAGAGAAAAAAATCCTTGGGAAAGGCAACAACAGGTACTGCAGATGTTTGGGTTCTGTTGGATAATCCACGAGGGGACCCATGCATGCGAGGACCCCAGAGCCTCCATCCAAATGGGCTGTGACTCCTGCGCAGCTCAGAGTCCTACTCTTCCCACTCCATTTCCATCCCGGAGGCTTCTAGTGATCAGTGTGTTCATATTTGCGAGACCTTTTTCTGGGTCCAAACTGTGACTGAATCCATCTGCCAGCACCAAAGGGAAACAGGAAGCTCTTTCTTCAAGCTTTTGAGAACCTTGGACCTCTGATGAGGGCTAAAGATCACACACACACACACACACACACACACACACACACACACACACACACACACACACAATTCCTGGTGAGATTTGCATCTCCTGTAATTGAATCGTATGCTAAGAATTGCAGAGTAAAATATTTTAGCTAAATTGAAGGGGCACAACCCCAGATCCCACATCCAGTGCACCGTCCTAACATAATTTCACCCACAAGTCTGAGTAAACACTTAACTTTATACCTAAATCTTCTGTTTTGGGCTCGATGCTGTGTAAGTTAATGGAAGGGAAGTGGGGAGACAAATATATGAATGAGCAATCTAGAAGAGTAAAGACAAAAAGGTAAATCTCACCCATACCCACCCACCTACACACCTTGCAGGAAGGGAGACAAAGAGAGAAGGCATTTGTAGATGAAAGTTAGTCACAGAAGACTTCAGGGAAGTACTTCTTGGATGAAAATCCAGCTCCTGACCACAATGAGGAGAAGAGTGGAAACTTTCAAAGAAGCTGGGCTTTCTGCGGCTAATAGTGTGATGAGTACACTTGCTTCTTTATTAATGCTAGAGTTAATTTTTCCCACATCCGGAACTGGGAAGGAGAAAGGATCAACAGTTTATAGGAAACAAGGCACTTTTCTCCTTTCCTGAAAGTGGAGTGGACCTGTGTATTTTCTTAGTTTTTAAAATAGTCGTGGAAAGCCAACAGTGCCAAGAAGCCATTTCCTTGTTCTCTGCAGAGGGTGACTGAAGTCAGAACTACTCTGTTATGGGAAGAGTTCATGCAAGTGTTTCTTAGGCAGAGAGAAAAAATAACAAAAGGGGCTTTTTCAGTTTAAAATATTTATATGAACAGGAATACTGTGCTGCATCAATCAAATGCTTTGCTAAACTGCAAATCCGGCAGCTTCCTCAGGGCTGTGGCTCAGTAGAGCAGCTGAGCTATGGAAGTTCAAGTTTACACAAAAATGCTCAACGAGCTCTTGATGATCCAGATGTAAGGGTCCTGGGAGTGAGGGTCCTGCATGTGAAATGTGTGCCACGAGCTTTCCGAAATAACAGCAAAGGATGTATATTTTAGATAGCCTGCTCTGGATTCTATCATTTTAAAAAAGATTTTAATACAACTGTCTGAACTGACCCAATGATTTAGACAAATCTAATCAGGGCTGTAAAAAGAAATCATTTCATTTGGTAGTTTTGCTCTAAGTTTGCGTATCTAAAGTTCAGAAAGTGACATTTAATAAACATCAAGTTTTCACAAAAATAGAAGCAAGAATGTTCCTAATTGAAAGTTCTCTCAGGTGATAAGTTGTTCCCAAATTATATAGATTAATAGCTACAGAAAGAACCTAAAATATCACATGGTAGCAAAGTGGCAATGTGAAAAACAGAATTAAAGCATGAATAATTTTATAGTAATGATAATGGGAACATTTTTACTTAATGAGATCATTATAGATTGAGGAGGAAATTACTCTTTGGTGTTGTATGAATGTCCGTATTTGTTTTGTGTTTGATTAAAAAGTGTTGGGAATTTTCTGCTAATTGTTCAAAAAAGGGAAGTGGAAAATAGCTGGAAGACCGTCCTGAGATGGGGCTACAAGCAAACTTCACCCTCACTGTTCAGTAGGTGACTATGACACCCTGCTTGCAGACTGAGTAGCCCTTTGTGAACTCCTTTCTAGCACAACCCTCTGGAGCAGCTGGCACTACTATTCCATTCTTGAAGTTCCTTTTGAAAGTCTAGGATTCAATTCCCTTAACTATCTGCTCCCTTCCCCTGTGGAATGGGGATGGAACTAGGACATCACATACCAGGTAAGTGCTCTATCGCTGAGGTATATCCCCGCTCTTACTATTTTCAACTGTTCTTTACTTTCTAAACCCTGACTCTTCTTATATCCCTTCCATCTACCTCGAAGACAGGTCTTTCTCCCACTTTCTTGGCCACCTCTGAGCAGTTGGTCCAGCTTTCAGTGATGACATACAGGCCCCAGGGAGCAAGTGGATATACTGCAGTCTCACCGGCCCCAGAGAAACAGGTCTCCAGTCAAGTTGTCTCCATAGACATCTTGTCTACCTCAAGTTTAATGAAGGAACTCAAGGAGGTACAAGAGAGGTGACGGGTATGGGGATAGATTGTGTCTTCAGCACTGCTGGGAAGGCAGGCAGTGCAGGCAGTACTTGGATGTGAAGAGGAGCCTTATTTTCCGCAGGTGTTTTATAGATTTTTAAGTTGCCTCTTTTCATCCTTATTTTGATACACCTATTTCATGGGTTGGGGATTAAGGCTTTAGAGAGTTGAGCTTCCAGGGTTTGATCAATCTCCACAGCACTGTAGGCTCCATTTCCCCTACTGGCACTGAGTCGCTCCCTGACAGAGGATGGCCTCTGTCTCATGGGGAATGTTTCAGGGAGTAAGACTCAGACCACATAGTGTCATTATTTCTGTCACAGTTGTTGGCATAACCCTAGAAATGATATCCTGTGAGTCATCTTCCTGTGACAGGCAAGCCCCCTGCCAGGCTTCCTAGAACTCTCTCTTCAGGTGGGGCCTCTTTGAGGCCAAGCAGGAAATCTCCACATCCTTATGCTTGATATCAGTTTATCCATTCGCAGGAAGTCTTAAGGCAGGCAATAAAGACCCAAATTCTGACTTGAAGGAAAGCAGTGAACAAAAGAAGAAAGAAAAACAGGTGCCTGTAGAGACAGAAAAAAATTTACACAAAATTTACACCAGATTTTGAAAGAACAAGAATATATGGTTAAAACAGACACAAAATCTGGTAATATTTTGGTCCTGCAAGATGTATTTGGGGCTGGAGGTCAGGGACGAGACTGTTAGCATAACTGGAAAATCTTCACCTATGTTTTTGGATCATTTTCTGCCTTAAAAGGCAGCTGGGTGGACATAAGCAGGTGGTTTCAGGGCTTCCCCGGCTTGATTAAATGCCTTGCTGATAGAGACCTTCTGTTACCCTCACATTCATGGGGGTCCTCCTGCAGTTTCTTTGGGCCCTGGGAGAAAGAGACTCAACATTACATTGTTTTCTTCATTCTTATGTGGACATCATAATATTGATTTTTAATATAGATCTTTTTATGATCTATATCAAAATGGCAAAATAACTTTTATGGGGACAAACCTGGTAACTATGTATGTAATTCATTGGAGCTTTTAAGATGTAGAAATCTGATTGCTTGCCTCGTGTGGGGACCTTTTTAAAATTGCAATCCAAGTTTGTATATGAAATACTCCAGTGTCAGATAATATTGCTCTCTGATAAGAACATGGAATGTTTATGTGACCTTGTGCTTTTGGTGATTGTGGTTTGAGGGTCTCTTCTTTTGAACTCTGCATGTCTATGAGACATTTAATTACTCCATGTCAAGATAGTGTAAGCTGGTGATATAGAGAAGAGGCTTAGCAGACTCAGAAGTAAAGTGAACGAAAAAGAAGAGTGCTGGTGTTTTTCTCTTAGGGAACCCCAAAATTCCATCTCACTGCATTGCAAAGAAGTCTCTCCTCCTCTCTGCACCTGTGGAAACAGGGTGTAGAAGGGTAGGACATGGTTCAAATGGGAAAACTCAAAAGCATCTTACAGCTTCTCATGATGGAAGCTGTGAACAGTTTATAGGACCCACAAGGTAACAAGTGCAGGAATTCCTAGACAGGAAACGACGTTGGACAAGCTTCATCTTAGGCTTCGGCCCCGCTAATAAAATATCGACTACTACTAATTAGATACTCACAATTCCTCCAGCTCTGTGTTCAGTGCTTTGCTCACATCACCTTACCTAGCCCTTACGGAAACCTTGTGGAGGAGAAACAGCTTTGTGCAGGTTAAGGAGCTTGCTTAAGTTTATACAGCACTCACACTGCTAATTAACTCTTCACTAACCTGGTCTCACAATGCTGAGAAACAACCTGGCTGTGTATCCTCTTCCAGCTCATGGTGTCCATAATCAAAATCATTTTTTATCTTGATTGGCAATTTTTATGACTTCTATATGTTCGTGATGATAACCATTTCTCCCATGATCACCACAGTTCAGGCTCCTACCACAATCTGGAATTTTATAGTGGCCACTTGTCAGTCTCCTTAATACTGACCACTCTTCCCTGAGCCAGGGTGTGTTTGATCCTCTTAACAAGAATTACTGTGTCCCCTTCCCACCAAACCATGGTCTCACCCAGTCGGCGAGGATAAGACAGACACAAGCTTAACACCAGGTAGCTCCAGGTCTGACTTTCAGCTCTGCCTCCCATTTCTGGGACAACTCTGCTGCTCTGTTTCCTCATCTCGAATAGGGCTGTTCTTCCTCACCTCCCATGTAAGACAGGCTAAGACAGGCCTGGGTCCTTACATAGTTATTCCTTCTTAGAAACATGACTTAGTGTATTTTCCAAGGCCCATCTTTCTCCTTGGATAAATTCTATGTGGAGAGCATTTTTCTGCCTTACGTTTCCCACCTATCTTTCTTTCTAACCTGCAGTCAACTGTAGCCAGCTTCTTTCTTGCTAAAGGCTACTTGGGCCTTCTATCTGCCTTCCTAAGCACATTTGCACATGCTCTTTCCTGTGTCATGTGACCCAAAACCTACAGCTCACCTTCCCTACTTCCACTGCTGGACTTTTTTGGCCAAGAGAGCTTTCTTTTCCTCTTCAGATACTAGAAGATGTGTCTGAGTCCATCCTTTAGACATTAATCATTGCTGTATTTTCGGAGTGGGATTTGAACTCAGACCCATCTATATTTTGAATTTGGTTTCTTTCCTACAATTTTGTCTAAGCTCTGTAAAGATTTTGTGAGTACTTTGAGACATGGCCCAGCTCTCTTCCTGTCTGTGTTCCCAGATTTGCCCTCCCTGTCTTGTTACCTTGAATTAGTGCCTGACAAACATCTACAGCTGAAAAACTGACTCTTGCTCAGCATGAATCTTATCAAGTGCAAGTACACTCATCTTGGTGTATCTGTCCCATCTGCTGTGCTCATTTTCACATGTCTTCTCAGTTTCCACACTCTCTTTCAGGGCAAGATTATGTCTGCTGCTTAGCTGGTCCATCACAGAGACAGAGAGATACGTAAATAAATGATGGGTTGATGATGACAGCCTTCACTAGGACTTTCAAAATGATGAACTATTACTTGCTTGGTTCTCATCTCCCAAATAACATCTTTAAAATCCCTGCCAGACCCCCAGTGATGAATTTCTTCAGGGTCCAAAGCCGTGTTGTGGGAATTAATCAAATCTCTTCTTCAGGTTTGATGGAGCTCTGTTGGAAGCTAGGAAACAGTATCTGCTTTCTCTACTGTCTTCTGCTCTCCTTTAGCTCTCCTGCAGGACTGTAAGTAACTTGAGGATGAAGCCCAGAGCTTCTGGATCATCCTGTCTCCCCCTGGGCCTAGCTCAGAGCTCTGCATACAGATAGTGGCCTGAGGTTGTCATCCTAGACAAATGTGGTCAGCTCTCTGCCTGCTTGGAACTGCAATGCCAGCTCCCTGGGCATGGATGTGGTGGGTGACCATTGAGCCCAGCAAGTGGTGGGCAGAGTCACAGGTGCCACTTTCAGAATGAGGTGTCTGATTGCTAACTTCAAACAGTTCGCAGTGGTCTTTACCTTCTGCCCATGGACAGTGCTTCAGAGGACCGCTCTACCATCACCACCAGTTCACTGAAGAAGCTGAATGAGCAGAGCTCACTGCCAACCTTTGGTAGGAACATAACATGAGCAAGAAATAATCCTTTAATGTCTCAGGCTCCTGAGGTTTGGATGTCAGTTGCAATTTCGGTCTAACCTGACCTACTTCACTGATCTCCTCCAAGGGGTATATTGAGATTTGGCATAGAGCACAGGAGGTAATTTGTTTTAAAATATTTTGCAATATTTTATGAGACAATATTCAGGAAGATATCTACTTCAATGCATGCTTCTTTTCAAAGTTAGTTTTGTTATTATTAATGTGGGGATTTTGGTACTGGGGTTTGGATCCATGGCATTTACACTGAAATGCAAACCCAGACCTTTTTTGATTTTTAATTTTGAAACAAGGTCTTACTAAATTGACAAGACTAGGTTCAAACTCACTCCAGCCTCCTAGAATGCTGAGATTACAGATGTTGCCACCACACCCACCCAGAGCTGACACTAAAATACCATAAAAACTTCCCACACTGAATATAATCATTATGTACTACACACACACATAGTAATAAAAAGAAAAAAATAACCACACCACAAAGTCATGTAGCTAAATAATTAGTCTCTGAGTAACAAATATCACATAATGACTCATAATGATTGCCACTGTTTCCTGTGTCCTGAGCACTGTACTAGGTGCATTGTATAGTTACTTTATTTAATCTCCCCGTGTCAGGTGTGCAGCCAGTGCCCATTCTGCAGATGATAACTCAGAGGGAGAGAAATCAAATCATTTGCTTCAGGACCCACGTGATTTCTGTTCTTGCTGAAACACTCACGATGTATCTCCAACTGAGAATCTGAGGCTGAGCAGTGAGGGTGACAAAAGATGAAGAACTCTTCTTGAATAATTTAGCTGTAAAAATGAGATCAATAAACTTAAGCCAAGAAGAAACCCATAGCAAAGCCCACTTTTGTGTCATACTGACTTCTGTGTCCATGGCCTTCCCAGATGGAAAGATTCCAAGCTAAGGCCTTAAAGATCAGCAAATGTTAATCATGGAACAGGAGGAAGAGGAGGAGCAAGAGTGGAGAGCAGAGTGCCTGACTGGGCCTGTGCACCAGGCAGAGGTGCGTGCACACAAGTGCTATTTACTGCCACAGAAATCTGAGGACAGCATGCGCGAGGCCTTAGTACAACAGCCGAATGCAATCTGTACTTGGTAATGAACTATTAGACCACAGTGTATCAAGTTTGTTGGATTATGTTCTTCACATGTGTTTGTTCATCATTAAAACAGCACTTTGTAAAGTAAGTGTTATCATTTATGTCTGTCTTGAAGATGCGGAAGCCATGGCACAAGAAGGTTATTTTCCCAAGGTCACACAGTTCACTAAATGGTGAACCCTGTGCCTCGAATATCAAACTAAGATGAAAAAGTTCTGGAGGGTCTTGCAATTATTTTGTTTTTGCTGCTGGTAAATCTTCAGCATTTAAAATCATGCCTAGTATGCAGCAGGCCTTATGCAATTGTTGACTGAATTAATTAAACAATGTTCAGTTAAAATATTATAGGTTGGCTCCCCTAACATTTCCACAGTTTTTCTGGCCATAATGACTAATACTGATAATCCTAGCACTTGAGAGGCTGAGACAGGAGGATTGCCATGATTTTGGGGCTAGCCTGGGCTGCATACTGAGTTCAAGAACAAGCTGAATGTTGGAACAAGAATATGTCTTGTAAAATTAAAAACAAAAACTTCCATTTTTCCTTGGGCTAGGGATGCAGCCCAGTGGCACAGCATTTGCCTAAGATGCAGGAAGCTCTAGTTCCTAGTACAGAGAAATCTACAGTGTTATAAATGTGTAAACCTGTCCAAACACACCATTTGTTCTTAACAACCACTGGTGGGTTTCGTATTATATCTCTTCTTTAAAATGCAATTCTAAGCCAGGCATGGTGGCGCATACCTGAGAACCCAGCACTTCCAGAGACTAAGTAGGGCAAGAGGGTCTCAAGTTTGAGTCCAGGCCAGATAATTTAGCCACTTCATGGAATTCTGCCCATAAAATAAATAATAAATTTTAGAAGGACTGTATTTCAGTGGGAAGGTCCTGGGTTTCATCTCCAATACTGCAACAACAATTAACCCCATTCCATTTCACCCAGTCCAGCAAAGGTTCTCTGTGCCCCTGGTATGCACCAGCACTTCAAAGGTCATGCTCAAGTATTAAGACTGTCGCTCAGATAGTCCACCCAGCAGCAGAGCCCCTGTGTGAGCAGACTGACGTGTGGGCATTCACAGACGAACAAATGTGAATTCCCTGAAGCAACTTGTCCTGGACAAAGGACAAGTTGGAGTAGGCTGGGCCCAGAACACGTGGGATGGGGTGTCAACGCAGGAGCAACATGAGCAAAGAGGTATGCTGTGTATGCTCACGTCTCAAGGAGTCCAATGCAAGCTAGCAGTCAACAGGGAGATGTAGGGTCCACCAGTGAGGCTCATGTGCTTACATTTGTGCTTTTTCCTGCGAGCGCCGGGAGCCATCACAAATTTTTAAGAAATGAGATGACATGATGAGGTCTGACTTGTTTGGAGGGGATATATTTGGAAATAAAGGAATTTGAAATGACTATTTCTGTTCAACTACCCTTTTAAAATCTCTTTAGGAAATCGGAAGGGACTGATAGGCGCTGTCAGCAGATCTGAATGAGACAGCACCTAAGGCCGATTATAAGACTTCTGGCCATTTCTGATAGTTTCTTAATCTTGTGGAGAATCTGAACTGCCTTTGTCTTTGTCACCCCGTTTTCTAATCCCCACTTGGGTGTCTGCTCCGCACCTCCCTTTAATCTTGTGGGAGATTTACGGCCCCTCACTCTGCACGTGATGAGCTCATCTGATGTCAGTTACCGTAGACTCGGCTGGCAGAGAGAGGCAGTTGCAGTTGGAGACACGGGACACGTCTGATGGAAATGTACCACCCGAGGGGAACATTTCTCTGGGGAAGTAACTTGGCATTTCAGCTCCACATGAGGGCTCACTGAGGAGAAGAGGAAAAGGTGCCAATTTGCTAATGGGAACTTATAACCGGTGTCCCCCCCTCCTCGCAGAGGGCGAGAGTGAGCTTTGGCAGAGACTGCATTTGCTTACATCTCAGAGGCATTGGTGGAAATGCAATCTCTAAATTTTGAAGACAGGAATGGAGACATAAAAGTCACTTTGTTTTTATTTGCCCCAAACCACATACTCTGATGAAATATGTATAAAGCGAGAGCGTCAGTGAAGTGCAGAGATGGGGTCCATGACAGTGTCGTCCTGAGGGCTGGAAACCTGGGTGACTCGTGACAGAGATGGAGAGAGAGTGACAGCTTTGATTGGGGATCTTTCTGTATGCCATACAGTTTCTCCCAGTGCCATCTCAGACGTGTGCCAGCCTGCGTTTTACTTTTGCATCTTTCTGTCCCCAGCATCATGCTCAGAGAGGGCTCTTACTGGGACACAAGGCTGACACAGACATGGAGTCCTGACCAGGCAAGCCATGGGTGAACAAGTTACCTCCAGCAGGTGACTGCGTGTCTCCAGAAGGGGTGTTTCCATATGGAAAGGTTTGGTCCCCCAAGTGATGGTCCTGGGTCGTGCTGTGGACGTGGAACCTAGTGCTAGGTCCTTAGGTCACTGGGTCTTAGTTCTCAAAAGGCTTCCTGGCTTATGACACGTGTTTTCAAACTGTGGCCCACTCCCACCCTGATGTACCCCCCTCTCCAAAGGCCCACCTAGACCAGTGGGGCCACTTGATCTTTAACTTGAGCCTCCAGAACTCTGAGCCACAATAAACCTCTCTTCCTTCATAAGTAGCTCACCAGAGGTATAGTGCAAAGCTGACCAATGCACCATCATAATGTTGTTCTCTTACTGAAGAAGTCCTCCAAATTCCTGAAGTCTAAGTGCTGTTACTCCTCGACTCTCAGGGCACCATGAAAAGCTCTTGTTTTATCCCGGTGGATCCATCCTCTCTCGAATTTATCTGGGCCACTGTTTTGTCCCTCCAAGCATTACATACAGATGTACATTTGGACATGCTTGTGTGCTTTAAATATTTCTTACAGGATCTATTGATTTTTTGGTAGAGGGAATATGGTAATATAATTTTCTTTCACAAAGGGGACATGGATAACTTGAGATGTAAGGAAACTGAACTAAGTACAGTCTAAATTTCTCTCTCTGTGCTTTCCCAGTGAGACTGCCACTATGAAATGTAATCATATCTTAGACAACATGGTCTTCTACAACCAAAAACCACAGACTGTGGAACTGGAAACATAGATATTGATTTCTCATGGTTCTGGAGCCTGGAAAGTCCAAGATTGAGTGCTGCTGGCCATTGGTGTCTGGGGAGCTCTCGCTTTTTGGGTTGCAGATAATTGTGTTCTTGCTACATCCTCACACACCAGAGAAGGGGAGCTGGCTGATGTCTCTGTGTTGTCTAAACTCAGATCCTAACTGATCAGGGCTCTACCCTTAGGACTTTGTTTCCTCACTGCTTTATTCCAAATATAATCAAACTACAGTTAATTAACCTTAGCCGTAACTACTTCTGTCCAAATATTACCATACTGAGGGATTGGGCTTCAACACAGGAATGTGGGGGACAAAACCACCCTGTCACTAGGCTTTTCTGTGTAGTCTTTGCAGCTCCAGGTCTTCTGGTCCCACACGACTCATTTTCTGAGCCCAAAGGGCATGAATTCTTCATTGAATGTGACTCTGCCAGTTCTCTACTCTCAACTGTATTTTTAGGAAACTCTTAAAAATTAACTCTCAGAAATGATGACGAGTAATTATAAAATGTAACAAAAAAGAAAATCATAAGTCAACAATCCCCCAAATCCCATAATATTTTGATGTGAGTGCTTCCGGCTAATCTATGTAACTGTGTACTTATCCAACTATATTTTTAATAAAAACTCTATATTTATTTACACACAATCTTGCAGATGACTCATATGCTGGTTACATTCAGTGTCAGCTTTCTGCAAATTGATACCATGAAAATGGTATGCACCTAACAAATGATGCACCTAACTCATAACTCATAACTCAAAACTGTCTTTAACAGACTCTCAAAGGATTTTGGGCAAATTCTTAATCAGGACTCCTGTCATCAGGGGGTTTCAGTGTATAGAATGGATGATCCCTTATGTGTGTTTACACACACACACACACACACACACACCATGGTTTCTTGATTATTGCTCTGAGTTAAGGCAGAAATCTACAAACCAGAAAATGGGCTTCACCAAATATTTATCATGATCTACGTGGCTCAGCATGGTCCACCACGGGCAAGTCCAAGGTCTAGCTCATCATGTACCCCGGTGGACAGACTTTTGAATGACGTCATGAAGGGTCTTTACTCAGGGAACATTTTCCTGAATGCCTGGTTAGCTTACAATTTTCTTTTATGCATTCATTTAACACCCCTTGCTAATCATCTATCTTCAATTAATAGGTATGCCAATATTCCTAGATGAACTACAATAAAAATTCCACGCTCTACACCACGTCCCCAGCACCCAAACCCCATGGCTTCACATGTAGACACGTAATATTTGATAAAGGACTAACCAAAGCAAAGAATGAATGCCTGATTTTTAAAAAAATGTTTCCTAATCAAATGAATGAAGCTGAGGCCCTAAGTGTTCTTCCCTTCTAAGGCAGCATAGCCACTCAGAATGAGGGAGTAAGACCTGGGCCTGGGCTCCTCTTCCTCTAGGCTATGATTTGTCTGGGGAGAGGCCTCTTCCCACAAACCAGTGACAGCTGACAAGTGGGGTGGCTGGTTTCCCAAAATGAACTTTTAAGCAAAGTCAGGAAACTAGGGATTATTTTTCAGAGGGGAATGTGAAAACAACAGAAGGTGAACAGGATAAGTTAGGATTTATGCTTAAATGAAATTGCTTTTCACTGTAGAAAATTACTATGTATTTTCTCTCTCTAAACACAATTCCTTCTATGATTATGAAATCACATTCTTTTCTATTTGTTGTTTTTTCCATCTGTTTTTGCTTATGGTGTATATATAGAATGAAAAATATTTTTAAGAAGAAAGAAAAAAGTGGGAGAAGGTGAAGAATAGAAAGGAGATAAAGTGACCAGGCAAGTTATTTACAAAAGTTCACCATCTGTACCTTTCAAAAATGCCATCAGCATGGGTAGGCGTATAGCTTGAGTCTGGAGGAGACAAAGCCAAAGAAACAGTTAAGAATACATGGGCCGCTAATATAGACAGCAGAATTGCTATGAGTATAGCCAACAAGGAGGAACTAGTAATAGCTTCCTACGAAGTGCCCAGAGCCGTCTTCATTTCTTGTCACCTCACAGCAGTTTGGGGTACTTCTTCAGGGAAGGAATATTGTAGATCAGTAAGTTAGATATCTTGTAGGCAGTTAGACAGGGCCAGCCTGTGAGGAGCCAATAGGGAGGACAATCCAAACACATTCACTGAACGCCAGCATTGTAAAAAGAGAGAAACTACCACACACATGTAGGATAAATAGCAGTGATTGATGTTCTAAATAGGTATTAATCACCTGGGTGGGGAACCAACATCTTCCCCATCCCTCCCAGGGAAGACCCTTGACTAAAACATCCTGTACACTTGCTATGGGTCTTACTCTCCCATTGGATCCCCATTTAATCAGTATTACCTGAACAGTATTACCTGAATCAGTATTACCTGAATCAGTATTACCTGAACAACTCTACTTGTTATAGTCTTATTGGTTGATCATGTTTTTGTCCACCTCATGATTTCTCATTCGGCTAGTATTACCTAAGTGACTACTAGTTGACTAGAGTTTTGAACTTGCCTCATTGTGTGGCTTTGCTCCATAAAAATGCCCTGACAAGTAAAGTGGATTGGCAACACACTTTCTGTCTCTCTTAAACAGAAGCTTTCTTTCTCTCAAAAAACTTTTTCTACTCTTAAAAAAATGTAATCACCTAAAACTAGACCTGTCTCTTTCACTGTGTACCAAGCTAAAATCAAAGTGGATTAGAGACCTAAATATTAAAACAGACACACTAAACCTGCTGCAAAACAGGTTAGATAAAACTCTTGAAGACAGTGGCTTAGGGAAAGCCTTCCTGAACAAAACCTCTCTAGCATGAGAATTGGCAGAAGAAATCAACAAATGGGATCTCATTCTATTACAAAGCTTCTGCACAGCAAAGGAAACCACCAACAGGGTGAAAAGGCAACCAACAATATGGGAAATAATCTTTACCAGCTGTTTCTCAGACAAAGGGCTACTATCTAGAATATATAAAGAGCTTTAAAAAATCAGCCCACCCAAATTTAAAGACCCAATTAAAAAATGGGCATTTGAAATAAACAGATACTTTTCAGAGGAAGTAAGAGCAGCTAAGAAACATATGAAGAAATGCTCAACATCACTGGTCATTCGAGAGATGCAGATGAAAACAACACTGAGGTTTCATCTCATTCCAAAAAGAATGGCTGCTATCTCAGAATTAGCCAGCAACAAATGTTGGCTAGGCTGTGGAGAAAAAGAAACCTTTCTCCACTGTTCATGAGAGTGTAAACTCATTAAACCTCTGTGTAGATCAATGTGAAGATTCCTCAAAAAGCTAGGATTGGAGGTCCCATTTGAGCCAGCCATTGCTCTGCTAGGTATATACACAAAAGAATTAATAAAAGATTCATATCACAGCAACACACGTGCACCCATGTTTATAGCAGCTCAGTTTGTGATTGCTGAGTCTTGAAAACAACCAAAATGTCCATCAACTGGAGACTGGATAAAGAAGATGTGGGGTTTTTTTATAGAATGGAGTATTATTTGCCATTAAAAATGATAAGATTGTCATTCATACTCAAACTTTATTTCAAAAGTGAAATAAATAGGTCACAGATGTGTAAATATCGTATCTTTTCTCTGGTATGAGAAAATGAAGATGTAAATGAGTTCTAGTATATATATATATATATATATATATATATAATTATATATATATATATAATTGATATTGTGAACTAGAAAATATTTAAAAGGAAAGAAGGTGTAGGAGTGAATAATGGGGGGGAAGAATGTGATAGTAATAAAAAACAGGAAACAAAGTTTATGTATATAGAAGGTGGGGGGTTGCAGGGTGGGTGGGGGAAGGGGAAGAAGTGAGAATCAAGTTATGTCATATTCTGGTACAAACTCTCAATGTTGAATGCGATGATGATGAATGCGATGATGATGTCTATTCATAATGTACCGATAAAGACTTGAATTTAAAAAATATAATATTTGCCAATATTGATACTGCTTGTATGCACCAAAAGAACTTTAGCTAAGAGAAAAAGCAGAAGTTGGTGATAAACATGTTCTGGGAAACACCAGTACTGGGCTTGTTCAGAACATGGCAAAGGAAAGGAGAGAAACTAACGGCAGCTCTGACAGAGGGATGTCAGAGAGAGAGGCACAGTTGTGTTAGTACTGTCTCATGTGTTCAGGCACACTATTGCCCCTAGATATGCTTAGGGGCTTGAGTCTGGGACCCACTAATGATACCAAAATTGGCAGAGGACCAAAATCAACTGAGGACCAACGAAGATAGTAGATATTGAGGATTTGGAAGAAAATGTTCAAATGGGAAGGGGAATAAGAGAAAGGGGAAGAGGAAAAGAAAAGAATTAAGATCTGTTATGTACATGTACCAACTCCCTATGGGGAATGTGGTCATTATTTACTGCATACATATTCTAATAAAAACATTAAAAAAGAAGAGAAAAACATCTGCAGATTTTCAAATCCCATATGTATAATGGCATAGCAGTTGCATATAAAGTGTATACATCTTCCCATATGCCTTAGATGATCTCTAGATTACTTATGAAGATGTGATTTTAAAACCACCATGAATTTAAGTTTATTACAGTACAATACACATTGTTATGAATCCCCCTCCTTACTTCAAACATAGTTATCAAACTGTTCTTGCCATTCTTTGAAGCAGTTCACGGTTTTTCACGAATGCCTCTGGTTATGCTGTCATGGCTGCCTCAGTGTCTTGAATCAACACAAACCATTTACTTCTCCTGGTCACTTTGACTTTGGGAAGAGCCAGAAGTCACAAGGTACCGGATTCAGTGAGTAAGGTGGATGAGGAGGGCACATCATAATGCATTTATTTAACAGAAAGTACCTTAAATGTTTGAATCAATTCAGGACATGGAGGCCACCATCAAAAGACACTTGTAGTTGCTAAACTGTTGTTGAATAAATAAGAACTAGAAGAAAAATTCTCTATAAGGTCAGTACAGATGCAATTTATTTTTTTAATATATTTTATCCATGGTTGGTTGAATCCTTGTGGATATAAGGGTCAACTGTACAAGAGACATATCTTTTATATTGTCTCTCATAATTTCAAGCAGTGAATCTCACTCCTTTGGGAGGTAAGCCCCTCTGTTTCCCATGATTGTGGCATTGTCTCAAATATGGAGGGTGTCAGAGAATCTGAGGGTTGGGGTGAAGTGTGTAAAGAGGACATCTCTTGAGGTCCATGCAGATTAACCCTCAGATGGCCCTGATGACAAAGCCATTCAGGTCCTGGGGACTTTCAAATAGGATGACCCACAATGCCAACAATCCAGTCAGCATGAAGAGAAAAGTCCAGCACTATGGACTGAACTGTGACTTCCCAAAGACATATGTAGAAGTTTTGACACCCTAATACTACAGATTATAACTTATTTTTTAAAGGTCTTGTTAGAAGTAATGAAGTTAAAATTAAATAATCAGGGTAGGCTTTTCTATGATATGAGCAGTGTCCATAAAAGGGAAAAATTTGAACACAGAGATAGACGTGAAGAAAAAAGACAACGTAAAAACACTTAGAAAAGACCCAGAGAAATGGAAAGAGACAACTATAGCACAAGGAATATCTAGGATTACTAGCAAGTACCAGAAGCTAGAAGAGGCAAAGAAGGAGTATTCCAGAGCCATCAGAGAGCCATCAGAACATGGCAGAGGAAAGGAGAGAAACTAACAGCAGCTTGACAGAGCAAGGCCCTGTCAACATCTTGGTTCTGACCACAGAGCTGTGACACAATCATTGCTGTTGTTTTAACCCATCACTAGGTTTTGGAGTTTGATCATGGTGGACCTCAGAAACTAACTCATCCAGTGTCTTCACTTCCCTGCCAAGACACCCTCTCTCTGGTTGATATATTCCTCTTAAAGTTTTCTGCTTTTGGAAAATCAGGTCAGGAAGCCCTTCTGGCTATTTGTTCTCCTTTGGAATCACAAATATCCCTACGGCACTGAGCACAGTGCTTGATACCTATCTGCTAGGGGAGAAACTAAAGAAGGACACTATACTGATAAAGAAAGCTCACAGATTAATATCTCCAAATATTGGCTGGGGAGTTAGCTCAGTGGTTCCGGCGCCTGTCTTGTAAGCGCAAGGACCCAGGTTCGATTCCCAGTAACCACATACCATACTGGGAGTGGAGACTCACGCCCAGCAGCAACCAGTACCACATACCACAGTGCTGGGCGTGGTGGCTCACACCTGTAATCCCAGCACTCAGGAGGCAGAGGCAGGAGGATTGCTGTGATGTGAGTTTGAGGCTGAGCTCAGGGCCAGCCTGAACCACAAAGCGAGACCCTATCTCAAAAACCTAAAAAAAAAAAAAAAAAAAAAAAAAATCTCCAAATATTATCCAAAGCAAAAAAATGGCTTCATGAAGCATCATCTTCAGTGGCCTCAATGCATGCCTGAGAGAGTTTCAGGAGGCACTTAGGTCAGACTGAACATAAATGTAACAGAGTGATCCTATCCAGCACTTGGGAAGTATTACTGAGCTGTGACAGTTCCCATTTCCCCATAGCCTGGGCTCCATCACAGAGGGAGATGCAACATTCCAGCCCTTTGCCACCAAACCAGCAAAGCCAGTCATTAAAGTAAGTGAACTCAGCATCACAGTGTGAAGCAACGCTGTGGTCCATCTTAGATCCTGTACTAGGTAGCTGGGCTCTGCTGGAGAAAATCAAACAGTAGCATTGATCTGGAACTGTATGGACGTCAGTGCTTTGCTATCCCACAGAGTCTGGATACTGCCTGATAATCATTGGTGTAGTCAGCTTTTTATTTTTCTCCTACCAACACTCCCGAGTCTGTCTCTATTCTTTTCACCTTCCTTCTTTTCCCCTCTGTGCACCTGAAGCGCACAGGCGCCCCACCCCCGTACTTCTGCAGTTAGCTGTGTTCCGTCCTCACATCCTCTTCTCCTTTGGTCCAGTAAAATGGGGGCTCCCGCCCCTTGGAAAGCACTGTCTTGACCTTTGCCCTGTCTCTCCACCTCTGTGACCTTGAGCTACTGGATTATATGAAGCCCAAGAATCTATCTCTTGCATTTTTTCACTAAGCGCCTACCACTTAGTAAATTCTCAACAATTATACGTAAATAAGAATATCAGTTATCTCTTTTGCATGTTCCTTCACTGTCTATACACATTTTATCTCCTTCACCAAAAATATGACAGCTTCTTTTTAAATAACGATGAAAGAATTAAAAGCATCATACCACAGTGACATAGGCATATGCATGTTTATAGCAGTATGCCTTATAATAGCTAAGTCTTGGAAATAGCCCAGATGCCCATTAACTGGTGAGTGGTTAAATAAGATGCGTTTTTTTCTACAAAATGGAATACTACACGTCCATAAATAAAGAGAAACTTCAGATATTAATAGCTAAAATGATGCCCCTTGAGGCTATATTCATAAGTGAAATAAATAGGACACAGATGTGTAAATATCCTATCTAGTATGAGAAACTGAAGCTGTACATGAGGTTCAAAATGTATAATAGATAATTGTGAAATAGGAAGAAAGTGTTCAAAAGAGGAAGAGGAACTGGGGGTTCAAGGGAAACAAAGAAAAGAAAGAAAAATTTGATTGTACAAAAAGCTTAAGTATATAATAGGGTAGGGTTGAAGGAAGGGCAAGGGGACGGGAAAAAATAAGAATCAAGATATATTATGTACAGGTGCATATTTTTAATGATGAATGTGATCATAATGTATTCCTACAATGTACCAAAAACTCAATAAAGTAAAGAAAAACCAACCAGGATCCTGTTTCTGTGTATGTGGTGCTGGGAATCGAACTAAGGACCTTGCACTTGCCACGCAGGCATGGAACCACTGAGCTACAAAGGGCTGCATATTGAGGCCATACTCATAAATTAAATAAATAGGATACACATGTGTAAGTACCAAACTATTTCTCTAGTAAGAGAAACTTAAACTGTAAATGAGGACCGAAGGATATGACAGATATTGAGAAATAGGAGGAAAATGTTCCAAGGAGAAGGGAAACTGGGCAGAGGAGGCAGGGAAGGAGAAAGAAGGGAAAGGAAAATTGAAGATAAGAAGGAAAAAGCAGAAACAAAGCTTATGTATATGAGAGAAAGTAGGGTATAGGAATGGGAAAAACTAAGAATCAAGATATGTCGTATACAAGTGCCAGTTCTCAATGACGAATGTGATCATAAATTTCACCTACAATGTACCAATAAACTCAATAAATTCAAAAAATAAAATAAAACTTGGCAGAAAAAAATGCCCAAACAAAAACCTCTTTCAATCTGAACATGCGTCCAGCTTCATTGCCTGCCTTGCCTTGACAATCACATTTCTCACAGGAGCTGCTCCCGTGAGCTTGCTCTAGCTCACCTCAAGACCTGCTCCTGTTTGTTCTCAGCTCGTCACAATCTAGCCCCTTTTGTCTCAGTGCTCAGATCCTCTCGAAAATGCTGCATCCTGCGGCAGCCAATAGAGCCTCCTCCCTGCTTCCCTGTCTTGCACTCTTGCTATCTTTGACACTTCTAAACAACATCTCTCCCCTGATACCTCTGTTTCCTGTCTTTCTTCTTCCTTCTGGCCACTCTTTGACAGATTCCTATAAGACTACTTTTTCTCATCCCGATTTTCCTGCCTCTCCCTCTCGTGTGTGCTGCGCCTTCTCCAGACTAGACCTGCTCCCACAACTTGGGGCCTGTATTTTATGCTTGTCCCCTCCTTGACGACAGTTGCTGAGGCCTTCTAAATGCACCTGTGTAGAACTGAGCCTTTCTTATTCACCTATTCAATGTGCCATGTCTGCACTTTCTGTCTTATAACAGGTGGCCCTACTTATTCAGCCAGTTCAACAAGGATCTGGGAGTTGCCTTCCACTGATTCTTCCCTGTCACCAAATGGTCCAGAAGATCTATAAACTTCACTTTCTAAAATATGCCCCTGAATCTGGCCATCTCCTCATGGCTGGACTCAGTTCAGGCTTTACATTTCTTGTGGAGAATCCTGCACAATAGAAGGAAATTCTTGTGAATTTTTCCTATTCTCACACACTAACCACAAGCTAGAATGTTTCCTATACCAGGTGCGGGAGGTACTTCCTCACACACCCTGGTTCTCCAGCAGACACTGCAGGTATCCTCTGATTCTAGCCAATTCTGACACCATGTGCCTGGAGTGAGGATCAGATCAGACCTCCCCTTCTGGATCTCAGCCCACAAGACTGCCCCTGCTTCAGATGCTGGGAGAAAGAAGTCAGTCATCATCTGGACTTCTGAAGAATCAGCTAAAATCACAGTTCCCACAACTCCTGCCTTGGGTTTGATTACTTTGCTAGAATGTCTCACAGAACTCAGGGAAACACATTTACCAGTTTATGATAAAGAATAATGCAAAGAATACAGATGAACAACCAGATGGGAAAGATGTTGCTATGGTTTTCAGCATCACGTGTTGGAAACGTAATTCCTCAGTGTGGAATTCTATATTGGAAGATGAGGCCCAGAAGAGGTGTTACTACCGTGGAGACAGAGCCCACAGGAGTGGGTCAGTGCTTTTCTCAACAGACTACAATGGTTGTCGCCAGAATTTGGGCCTGTCATCCCTCTTCCTCAAGCTTTGTTTGTCCTCTTACATTTACACTAAACTTAGGAGCAGCATGATGACCTTAGCTTCTAGACTTCTCAGCTTCTAGATATTTAGCCAAGCCGAACCTCTTTTCTTTATAAATTAGCTAGTCTTGGGTGTTCTGAGCAACAAAATGAACTGAGGCAGATGCACAGAATGAGGTACGGGAAAGTGGTCAGACCTCCCATACTGTCTGTGATACACCACCTCTGAGAACCTTCACATGTTCAGCAATCCAGAGGCTTCTAGAACTAGGCCTTTTGGGTTTTCACAGAGCTTCATTATACAGACAGGATCAAGTGCATCATTGGCCGTTGGTGACCAACTCAACACTTCAACTCCTATCTTTTCCCCAGAAGTTGAGGGGTAAGACTCAAAGTCCCAACCCTCTAATCATGCTCTCTTTTTGCAACTAACCCTTCTGAGGTTATCTAGAGACCACCACCCATCATTCATCTCATTAACATATGAAAGACACTCTTATGTCTCTGGAGGGTTTTAGTTTCTACACATCAAGGACCAGGATGCAAGGCCAGGGATGTATTTCAGTGGTGCTATGCTTGCCTCACAAGCATAACATCCTGAATTTGATCCCCAGTACAAAAACTAAATAAACACAATTTTAAAAAAGAACCAGGTTGCAAATCATACATATATCTATCTATCTATCTATCTAGATATATCTCTAGATATATATATATTTATATATATATATTTATATATATAATTTATATATATTATTTATATATATAAATTATTTATATATAAATATATATTATATATTATATATTATATATTATATATATAAATATATATAATATATAAATATATATTATTTATATATATTATTTATATATATTATATATATATATATTTATATATATATTTATATATGATAGATATCTATATCTATAGATAGATATCTATCTATCTAGATAGATAGATATGTATATGTGTATATGCACAATGTATGTGTATATGTATACATATGTGTAGTATATGTGGGTATGTGTGTATTACATAGAAAAACCAAGAAATGGAGAGAGGGAAGGGAAAGGGGAAAACACGAATTAAAATATTATATACATGTACCGACTCCCTATGAATATACATTATGTACTGCAAACATGTATTAATCAAAATATAATCTTTAAAAGTGTATATGTACATATGTGTATATCTGATAAATCATGGTATCATACATTCTAACTTAATTCATCCTAATCCACATTTTCCTTAGCCGGGCGTTAGCTTCAGTGGTTATTTCCTTACTCCAGGCTTCTCCTCTGACTAATCCACATCCTCCTCTGATCAGTGAGTTTTCAAAAAGTCCTGCTTAGCCATCTTATTTCCTGTCCAAATTACTTCCGTAATGCCCACAACCAGAGCTGAAAGCGTGAAGGGCCCGATGTGACCTGGCTCCTCAGCCTCTGCCTTTAGGAATGAGTTTAGTTTTCTGTCCTTCATCGGCTCACTCCTATCCCTTTATCATTACTATATTAATCAGGGCTTCTGTGATTGCAAGTGATAAAAGCACAAGCCAAAATGGCTTGGGATGAATCCAGAATTTTCCGTCTGCATGGGGGCCTGTCCCACGGACCCCAAGAAGAGGAATATGCTTGGGTTTGGGGTAACTAGTGGCACAGGCCGGTGCCTTAAATAACAAAAAGTTTTCTCCTGACTCTCAAGGCTAGAATCCCAACATCAAGGTGTTGTCTGGTCTAGCTTTTCCAAAGGGCCTTTCTCCATGGCTTACAGACAGGAATCTCCCTGATTCCTCTCTTCATCTTCCCTCTATGTGTATGTGTTATAATCTATTCTTTTTTTTAGACAAAGTTTCACTTTTTGTAGTTCAGGCTGGCTCTGAGCTCATCCTGGAACTCACAGCAATCCTCCTGCCTCTACCCCCCCAAGTGCTCGGATTACAGGCATGAGCCACCATGCCTGGCACTGTGGTATGTAGTTCTGATAGTTGGTGGGCTTGAGTCTCCACACCCAGTATTGTTGTACATGGTTACCAGGGATCGAACTTAGGTCCTTGCACTAGCAAGGCAGGAGCTGGAACCACTGAGCTAAATCCCCAGCCCTCATAATCTATTCTTATATGACACCAATTATATTGGATTAAAAACTAGCCTCAATTGCTTCATTTTATCTTGATGAACTCTTTAAAGACCTCAATCAGGGCTTTTGATGTTGGCTTCTGAATTGGTTGTGGATACAATATGTCTCCTCTTGACTGGCCACCTGGCCCTGGTTACCCAATTCCATCCATTGGCTGAGCTGACTTTCACACAATGTAGACCCAAAGCTCTGACTGTTGTCTTTCCACCTTCACTAGGAATACCATTCAGCCCTCTCAGCCCACACCCAGCAAGCCCTGAAGAGGAGACACATCGGTCCAAGAACAGAGCTGTCATGGTGGCATCTCGAAACTCTAGATTTCTGGGAACTATAATGGAATGGATCCCATCCTGAACCTTCAATTTTGTACAAAATATGTTTAGAAAAATAAAAAGTTCTCACTTTATAATTGCTTCACCAAATCCAACTTTTTGTGCCAATCTCCACTTTTTCTCTCAGCAAAATTGATTAAAGGAACATTCATTTCTTGCACAGGCTGTCTTGTAGGATGGATGTTCCCTCAGGCTAGGTTATTTTAATTTTGATTAAACTGAGAAGATGGAATCTTGGAGGAAGGAAGATATGCCTTCAGGTACCTGCTCCAAATAATTATTCCTCACTTGTAAAATTAGTAGAAACTATATCCTCTCCCCGGCTGACACACACATTTGCCAACCCGAGTCCTAAGTCAGGTCTTAGAGTAGCTGGGACATTCCATTCAAGTTCTATGAACATGTTTTGTGCTTCTTTACTTGTGCCATGTTCCTGTTGCATGTTTTTTCTGTCCTGTTTTGTGTCAAGATCGTTCTAAAGACAACAAAGTTTTCTGGGCCCAGAACATACAGAAAATCCACCAGCCACACTGAGTTGTTTCTGTGCACTGAACTGTATACTCTGGAACTCATATGTTGAAGCCCTAATGTCCAACCCAATGATATTTACTGAAGGGAGTTTGGGGAAATAATTAGGATTAGATAAGATCATGAGGGTGAGGCTTCATGATAGGATCAGGGAGTGTCCTCATAAAAAGAGACTCCAACTAAGAGTGGTGGTGTAATCCCATCACTCAGGATGCTGAGGCAGGATCGCTGCAAGTTCAAGGTCATCCTGGGCTACAGAGTCAGTCCAAACCCAGGCCAACTTACATAGTGAGACTCATGTTAGAAATAGAAGAACAGGAATGAGAATGAGAAGGAGAAGGAAGAGAAGGAGAAAGAGGAGGAGGAGAAAGGGAATGGGGAAAAGAGGTAGAGGAAGAGGAGAAGCAAATGTATTCTGTCTTTCCATTATATGATGGCACAAGCTAGAGGGCTGCAGTCTACAAGCCGGAAGGTAAGACCTCACCGGAAAGGTAACTCTAGAAAATCTTATGGAAAGTTTCTATGCAGGTAGTCTGATGATGGACATCAAGTTTCCTTAAACATAAGAATATAAATTTCTGTTATTGTCACACAGTGTACGGTGATTTGTTATGGTGGTTTGGGAGGCCTAATATACTTGCCCTCCCTCCCTCTTTTTCTACTTTGAAGGATTGAAGGATTCTTTAGGAAATGAGAAAAAAATACATGTAACATGGCCTTCCCATTTTGCTGTGATAATTTTTGTTTTATCTGGTTTAAATACAGATTTTGTTTTTTTAAGGAGAAAGGAGATCATCTCAGGTCTTATAGGAGAAACATAAGTCTTCCTATGGGGCCCATTATGACTTTTTCTTTAAAATGAGGATCAATCATGAATGAGTCACTGTGGTCAAAGTACTTTGGTCGAGAAATAGAAAATCACACTGAATTCTTGTAGCAGATTATTTTGGTTCAGATCCTGGGCCTTCCTAATTTTACTTTGAGTAAGTAACATTCACTCTTTGTTTGTGTATGTGTTGGAGGACAATACATGGGATCAAACTCCCAGGAATGCTCTACCACTGACCTGTATCCAGGTACTTAAATCTTTTTTTGAGATAGAAATTTGCTGATTTTCCCAGGCTGGCCTCAAACTTGACAGTCTCCCTGCTTCGGTCTCCCAAGTGGTTAGGATTACAATACAGGCATGTACCAGCACACTCTGTTACCCTGTGCCCGTTACCTCAACTGTACAAGACAACGTGGCAGCTGCTTCGGGCACTTCATGCATGACATAGAGAGCATGGCAAGCCTTAGGAGAAAGGAAGGACACTCTATTAGCTATTCTTTTTTTTTTTTTTTTTTTTTTAAGTTTTTTGAGACAGGGTCTCA
>PVIR01001948.1:97421-111552 GCA_004026965.1 Petromus typicus
ATCCTCCTGCCTCTGCCTCCCGAGTGCTGGGATTACAGGCGTGAGCCACCACGCCCGGCACTGTGGTATAGTGGTACTGGTTGCTGCTGGGTGTGGGTCTCCACACCCAGTATTGTTATGTGGTATCCGGGGAATCGAACCCGGGCCCTTGCGCTTGCAAGACAGGCGCCGGAACCACTGAGCTAACTCCCCGGCCCCTCTATTAGCTATTCTTAAACAGTCCCTGTTCAGGTTTATTACCCCATGACATGTTCTAGGACACCTTCCCAGGAGCAGAGGAAACTCTTGATAATCAGATTGCAAAGGTCCATAAGAACAGTCATCCAAAAAGCACAGTGAAATACACACACACACACACACACACACACACACACACACACACACACTCTCTCCTGCATACTTGAGTCCTTGCTGCTAAAAGTGTGGTCTGAAAGCAGGAGCCATCAGCAGCTTGCCAGAAGTGCAGACTCGTGGACTTGTTAGAATCAGAATCTGCCTTTTAACAAACCCCTGGGGCACATTAAGATGTTTAGACATTGACAGTTGTGTTCAGAATTGTTTGTATCTTCACTTCTAGAAAGGATTAATGTTGGGAAGCTGAAGGGGACATCCCTGAAATGGGAGCTGATGAAAGCTCCTTCTGCCAGCAGCACTGGTCCCTGCATGTTGAGGAACCCAGGGAGCTGCTCCCCAAAATCATCCTGTCCATGCAGGTTTACCCTAATTCAAACATAAAACAGTGGATCCTGAATCCTACAGTATGAGACTGTGAAATGTGGAAATCAAATATGCACATGAAGCTTGCTCATTTGCATGTAATTCTACCAATTGGACCAGCTGGTCCATCTTATCTTCCCCAAGCTTGAGGCTCTTCTCATTTCCTCTCACACACAAATTGCAGCCTCTTTCGGCCTCTATCCTACCACTTTTTGTACTATTTGCTAGTTTGTTTTTACACATTCTTTCTTTCCAAAAGAGTTAAATTGTGGACAACTGGGCTTGTGACTTTCATTTCAGTAATCCAAGTACCTAACTCCCAAGAGGGAATATAACAGTATCTCTCATTCCTAACAGAGATAATAAAGTGTATACAGTAGGCAAAAAAAAAAAGGAACAGATAAATAACTTTTCACATTTTCCACCTTTCCACACTTTCTATACTATTCTTCAGTAATGTAAGAAGAGCATGCGAGGCCTTATTAAAGGTGTCATATGAGCCCTAGAAATTTTTATATAGAAACTTAATATAAGACAATTAATCTAGAAATTTTCTATCTTTAAGTTATTATTACGAGGAACCCAGAGATGAAACTAAAATAAAGATATATATATATCCTCCTCGCCGCTTGCCCCCAGCCGGGCCCGGTGCCCGGGGGTCCCCCGGCCCGCGGGGCTTCCTCGCCACCACCACTTGGCGCCTCCTGGTCAGGATTCACCCCAACTATCTGCCTTCGGTGAGCTCCGCCATTGGAGGGAGGTGCCCCAGCGTTACGCGTGGCGCTTCTGCATCGGCCTGCACTCAGCGCCTGCTTCATGGTGGCCGTCGCCTACTGGAACCACTACCTCAGTTGCTCCTCCCCGTGTCCCGGCTACCGGCTGCTCTGCCGCCTCAATTTCAGCCTCAACGTGGTCGAGAACCTCGCGCTGCTAGTGCTCACCTATGCCTCCTCCTCCGAGGACTTCACGGTCCATGAGAACGCGTTCATTGTGTTCATCGCTGCGTCGCTTAGCCACATGCTCTCCACCTGCATTCTCTGGAGGCTGACCAACAAGCACACAATAAGTCAGGAGGATCCCAAGTCCTACAGCTAGAAACAGAGGCTCTTCATCATCAACTTCGTCGCCTTCTCCGCTCTGGCTGTCTACTTTCGGCACAACATGTATTGTGAGGCTGGAGTTTACACCATCTTTGCCATCCTGGAGTACACGGTTGTCCTCACCAACATTGCGTTCCACATTACAGCCTGGTGGGACTTGGGAAACAAAGAGCTGCTCATAACCTCTCAGCCTGAAGAAAAGCGATTCTGAACCCCTCTGCTACTGCAGAGCCCACCGTCCAGAAACAAGAAACTCCGGGCTTCCCCATCCTTTCCTTTCCCCTCTAGGCCCTTCTGAAGCAGGGGAGGAAGGGCAGAAGGGCACAGGCCAAGGCTGAGCCTAGCCCTGCTGGTTTCTTTTCCTCATCCGCTTCAGAGGCACAAGGGTCCTTAAGTAACATCACCCTTCACCGAGAGAGCCCAAGAAGCTCAGCTGGCAGGAGAGCTCCACCACTTGGTGCTAAAACAAAGTTCCAAGGTTTGTGACCCTCATGCTGTTTCTGGCCTGTATCCACCCACCTTTCTATGAGGTCAGGGACCGAGAAGCCATATCTGTTACCGGAGAAGCACAGCCATCTCTTTCCAAACCTCTCACCCACTTGGCTCACAATCTACTGTGCACATCCAGGCCTGTGTCTGTAGTCCCGTTAACACTGCCCTGGTGTCCTAGTCTTGACCTTCCTTCTTTGAACTGGTGTGTGCCCCAGGGTGTGCCCCCTTCCCTACTGAACCTCAGTGTATCCAAACACATGATGATTTCCAAAGGCAAAAATAAATAAATAAATAAATAAAATAAAGATATATACGGTGGTAGGGTGGACCAAAGAATGTCTGGATGGAAAGCTGGGGGCATAAGAGGACGAAACAAAGAAGAGTCAGGGTAGGAAAAAGGTCTTTCTAGCCTGGTCACGCAGGGTGAAGAGTGAATTATCCACACTGTTCTGGGGTCCAGGTGGGCAAGAAGCAAGAGAGGGCCATGGGAAACCTTGTAGCAGTTCATGGCATTCCCAGGATACAAGTCTGAAGCTGACAGTTCTGGAGTGAGAGCCTGACGTTTCTTCTGGTCAGTTGAGTTTTGTCTGCTATCTCAAGAATCACATTGGAAACTACTCTAGAAATGTCTCTTCCACGCTAATCTTTTTGGTCCTCTCCTAATGGGAAGTCAGAACCAAACTCAAGAAGGGTATCCATGCAATATACACACTATGATTTTTCTACTAAAGATAGACATGTGAGTCCATCTGATGGGAAGCACTGATCTAAAGCTTAGCATATGCCTTCAGGGACTGACCAAATGCATCATCTAACTTGCTTCCCTGAATGCTGTTAGCTATCAGCCATAGAAAACACCCTACAGCACAGTGTCCCATATGTGGACCCCACCCATCCTGCACACTTACCTTATGTATCTAAGCTTGCAAGCAGAAAGACCCTTTCAGCAAGCAGGTGGATTTCAAGAGAGTGAAGAACTGAGACCAGATTCATCATCACAGATAGCGGAATGCAGCTAGTACTGTTCTGTGGAAATTTCCAATACAGAAACGTGGAAGGGAGGAAGACAGCAGGCTATAGGGAGTATTGCCTCCACTTGAACAGCACCATCCGCCTCTTGGAAACCTTCCTGAGACTACACTGGAAGTATTGTTTTAAACCCTGGAAGGTTCATCACACCTGAATCTGTCTGTATATGAGTCAAGGATCCAAATGCTGCATTAATCCAAGGTTGAAACTTTATTGACTCTCATATTTTCTGTACCAAAATATATCCAATATAGTTCATTGGAAGTTCTGAAATTACAAGGTGAAATAAATGATGAATATTTAAATTTTTAAAATGTATTACAGTAAAAGACATGTTGCCATTAATCTCTCTCAAAATGCTCCAATGCAAACACCTTTATCTCATTGTTTTTGTCCCTTTCTATATGTCTTCTTTTATGTATGTCCTTACTAGGTATGACTAAAAATATTACAGTAATGCCACTGGTTTGGGCCATCAGACAAAAAAGTAGCCTCATAAAAACATTATATTGTATCCTCAACCACCTTATTCACCAGCTCTGGCACCGTGCAACTTCTGGTTTTTCCCAGAGTCAAAATGGGTATGAAAAGTAGCCATATTGAATTGATTCAGGACACTATGACAGCACAAGTGAAGACTTTCACCAAAGGGACTTCAAGAGTGGTTTATAAGTGGTAAGAAAGATGGGATAATTGTGTGAAGCAAGGAAGAGTGTTAGGAGGAGGAAAATTACTGGCAATGTATCTTTTGCTATAATACAGTTTTTTAAATTGCTGTATTTTCCAATTACACTTCAGGTTTATTGAGAAGATAAAAATATTGTAATAACTAAAAATCTTCCTTTATTAGTACATTCTTACAGAGAAATTTGATTTCAAGGACTAAATGTTTTGAAAACTAAAGGTCCAAAGCAAAGAAATTTCTAAAGTAAATTATGTCCCCCTTGTGAGTCCAAAGCCCAATATTCTGAAGCTGCATTCAAATTATTTCTAATTTAAGAAAGGGAAAAAGTGAGACTCGGGTTTTACTGCAGCTGTCCTTTGTCCTTCCTCTCAATGGGATGGATAGAGCCTTGTCCAGCTTCAAAATCTCTAGAAAACATAGAGATTCAGTATGACACATTTAATTATTATAGCACGAGTTTCACAGGTACAAGATTCAGGAAACAAAAGCCCTCTTGCCTCTCCTGCACAAGTTTGATTCCTAGAATTAACAGGCCATGTTACCAAAACTGTCACAGAGACTGGGGCTATCTGAGAGAAGAAACAGAAAACATGAATCTGTGTCCTCAGCTGTAACTTCAGTTCAGTTGGGAGACCTTTCCTTGCAAGGTTGATAACAGCACAATTTATACACTGCCTTATTAGAAATGGGTGGCAGAGTCACTGCAAGTACTAAGTCTCTTTGTTTCTTTGGTTGATTGATATGCACAGTCTTGTTAATTGGCAAAAAATATATACATTTATCATGTACAATATGTCACTTTCAATATATATTGATTGTGGAATGGCAAAGTTAATCTAATTCACATAGTCACTATCTCACATATTTTTGTGATGAGAATATGTCAAATCTATCACCATCGATTTCCAAGAATATAATATGTTTTTATTAATAGCCATTCGTGCTGCACAATAGATCTTTGAGAGTTACTCACAGAGTATGTCTTCTAGGAGGGCTTTTCCTCCCACACTTCTTTTTTTTTGTTTGTTTGTTTGTTTGTTTGTTTTTTTAGGTTTTTGGAGACAGGGTCTCGCTTTGTGGTTCAGGCTGGCCCTGAGCTCAGCCTCCAACTCACATCACAGCAATCCTCCTACCTCTGCCTCCCGAGTGCTGGGATTACAGGCGTGAGCCACCACGCCTGGCACTGTGGTATGTGGTACTGGTTGCTGCTGGGTGTGGGTCTCCACACCCAGTATTGTTATGTGGTTACCGGGGAATCGAACCCGGGTCCTTGCGCTTGCGAGACAGGCGCCGGAACCACTGAGCTAACTCCCCGGCCCTCCTTCCACACTTCTTGAGCTTCCCTTTCCTCTTGGGTGCCGTTTCTGACATAGTTGGCTGGAATGGAAGACAAGCTCAGGCGCGCTGGCCTCACATTCTCCTGGACCCGACAGTAGGCAGTTAGTGCAGGGCTACAGTGGTGTTTGCGCTGTCTTTCACTGCAGGATCACAGACGAGAAAGCACACTCCTGCGAACCTGTTTACTTCTAGCAAGAACCACCTCTGGCAGAGGCCTGAGCCTGCCGGGCTGCTGCTGTGTCTAAGCCAGTGTTCCAGGAGACTGAGCCAGCCAATCCGCTCCTCAGATGCCGTCTTCTCTGGGACTTGGTGTTCCAGACTTCAAGGTGCATTGCTGTTTGCTGTCTTTTCCTGCTGCACAGACACATTGGCCGTGCATATCCCTCTGCTGTGTTCCTGCTCCTCCCAGGTGAGCATCTAACAGTTTATCTTATTCCCAGAGCTGTTCCTCTCCTCTCTCCCATGAAGATCTGTCACATTAGCAGGATTCAAGACTTTCCTTACACTCTCTTTTTCATGTACTCTACTGATATTTTCTAACTCTCACATGTGGCCTTTCATAGTGAGAAGTATAGTTAAGGAGTGACAAAGATCTTGTTGCAGAATAGGATGAGCTCAACTGGGAGACATTCTCCCATCAAACTAATACCCACCCCAACCTGCACAGCTCTCTTTGGTAGGTCTTGTCTTCTCCTGACGGAATTGTCTTAATTTTCTGGCCATGGATGCACAGGAAGTGGTTGAAGCCTGTGTGCTCCTTTTTACCTCAGCCATGGATGTGCTTCCGGTGATAATAAAATCCGTCACACTGATCCTTCCAGTTAACCTTCTCAGAACTCCCTGTGTCTCACTCTAATTGCTGTTGCTATGGACTCTGTCAACAGTTCCAAGAATCTGCTTCTCTCTGATTTTTCTGGATTTTGACTCCTGGAGAAGCCATTCTGTACATTCTTGTTTCTTCATCTGTTAGGTAATTAACCCCCCAGCCATGTTTTCATTTTTTAGGTCATATAACAACTGAAATAGCTTATCCTTTCCCATTGCTTTTCTTAAGGACCCTCAGATCATTTCCAGTTTTTCTAACCCCAGCTCCTAGATTACCTTCTTTTTTGTATCTGAAGATACCAGCCTTTCACCCAAGGGCAATTTTCTCTTCTTCCAGCTTTCTTAGCCTTCTCTCCTCTATTTCCTTTTCATTTCCTCTGTAATCTTAGGCTGATGATGAGAATGAAGCATAGTGTCTACATCTCGTGGGTTCGTTTTGGATTTTCACAACAGTCTGATCTCCAGAGATATAAAGTTCCAAACAACTGTTCTTGTGGACTGCAAGTGTGCAGTAATGTTACCTTATTCCTTTTCTGCCTAATCTCAGAATGGCACATTCTCTTTATAACATGAAATTTTATTCTTTTATCTTCTGTCAGCAAAGGTTACCACCTTTGAATAAGCCAGCTTGGGCAGAACATATATAATCAATAATCCAGAGTCAATATAGAATCATGCATCAAAAGCCTATAGACAAGCCAGGCAGTTATGAATAGCATCTTTAGTCTCCTATGGTCTAATTCGGGATGTCTTATGTCACTGTGCCTCCTAGGTTTGTGGTGAATGATTTGAAGCTCTAATCTCATGGTACATTATGTACCATATGAGAAATTTTGCTCTTTTTCTCCTTTTCTTTTCATTTTTTCAATTTGAAGTTTTTTTTTCTGATGACACAGCTGAGAAATAAAACACATTAAAGACCATAAATAATGTTCAGTGTGTTCACACCTAAAATGATCTCCTCTCTGACCTAGCTGTACCTGCAAACCAGTGTCTATGCTGAGGGATGCCTAAAATTTAGTCAATTGGCATCAGAGCTGTGCTTTACAGAAATACATGTTTACTAAACCCATGCCAGGACAAACCCAGCCACTGTGTTACCACCGGATGCAATGCCGATCTCGACAAAACCCCCTACACCCCATTCATCAGCCTAAAGAAGGCCTGAGACTGCCCCAGCACAAGGGAGCTCCCGAAGCCACACTCTCCCCTTGCTGCTTTCTTTCCCGAGGCTCACCCTTGACAATATCCCATGGCTTGGGGTCCATGCAACAGCTAGTGAGGTTTTTAGGAAGCTCGGGAATAATGTTCATTGCACATGATTATTTCATTTAAGAAGAGGAGGTCAAAGTGCCACACTTGTCATCAATTAAGTGATTTGAGAATATTGCCTAAAGCCTCTAATCAGCAGGGCTTGTGTGGGGGACTCATTTCTAGGTATTTAACCAGTGGACCTTGGCGGAAGTGGACAGCTGCAGCCTCACTCTCTCCCAGGAGAGACAGCAACAGAGTGAGGACCTTGGATTTCTGTTGCTAATGGCTGGAACGCGTCGCTTCTACGGGCCTGAGAGTTAACTAGATGATCTCTGAACCCAAGTTTCTGGCTGCAGTAGGTCCCTGCTGCTTTGCCTTCCAGGCCCAAACTATTTTCCAACCTTAACTGTTCCTGGCCCATCAAAAGCTCAGAAGGACCTCAGCCTTCCAGCTTGCATTCAGGAAACTGTGCATTTTCTACTTTCACTCCTACTGCTGGGCCTTCCATCCTGAATTAAACCCCTTCACCTTTGCTAACTCTTGCCTGCCTTTCTTTTCCTGCCATGGATATCAGGACCTTTGGACCTGGTGTTCCTTTAAATTGCAGCTCCAGAAATCTTCACTGTTGCTGCTGTACACTGGGCTCCTCAACTTCTTGCCTTTCTCAGATCACATAAACATCACAGAGCCTCCCCAGGCCTCGGGACAAAAAAAGGATTAAGCGAAATGCACATATCACATCTGCCACTCATAGAAAGACAGTTTAATCCGCACGCCTGCCTGCTACTGGCTTTGTCCCTTCTCTGATTGTTCGCCTTGGGGATGAAACTGCCTATCTTCTCTAGAAGGGGCACTTCAACTTTAAAGGCCCTCTCATCTGCTGTGGCACTGGGGCCTGAGGGGAAATGATGATTATTCAACATGTATCTGTGGCCTTCGACTCCCTTCTGCCTCCCACTAATCTCCTCCCACCAGGAACATGCTGTGCACATCTCCTGCTGCCTCTTCTGTGTGGCACGGCCACACTCTGGATGTTGATAAATGCTATATAAAAATTTGTTAAATGAATCAAATGGCTGCCAGACTGGTCCCCTAATGACATGGTGGATCAGGGGGTCTTTCAAGTTGAATTGCTTCCAGGCAAGCTCAGAAGGGTTTACCCTCTTGGGCTGTGGTTGAAAGAACCAAGCTGTAGCCATTAAGGGGATTTCCTCACTATCCCAAACTTCTGAACCCAGGTTTGAGGCTGGTGAAGGAAGCCACTTCACCAGGGTCCTAGACACAAGCTCGCACAACATTCAGCCTTCATACTTGAATTTTCTCTTCTATGCTTTCCCATTCCTCATAGGACACTCTTCTCACTTGTTGCCATTTTCTCCTTTTCTGACTTCACTAATGTACTTTCTGTAGGTTTTCCTATTCTGGATATTTTATATAAATGAAATGATATGATACATGGTCTTTTGTGTTTGCTTATTTTATCTGGCACATTTTGCAAGGTAGTCAACATTGTAGCTTGTATACATACCTCATTTTTTCATTGGTCAATGATATTCTATGTTACACTAGAATCCATCTATCCATAAGGGATACATTCCAAGAGTCCCCCAATGAACATCTCGAATTGCAGGTCATCCTGAATCCTTCATATAGTATATTGCTTTCCTGCAAGTACATATTTATGATAAAGTTACAGTAGGAGATTAACAATAATAACTAATAATAACATAATATACAATTATAACAATACACTGTATTAAAATTGCCAGCATCACTACTTTTGTAGTTTGAAGAGTTTAAGTAAAATAATAATTACTTGAACACAAATGCTGTGATTCTGGAATTGTTGATCTGATAACTGCGATGGCTACTAAGAGACTAACGGGTGGGTAGTGTACACATCATGGAAACATTGGACAAAATAAAAGACTCATGTTCTAGGTGGGATGGAGTATGAAACTCCTGGAGATTCAGGATGGCATCTGAAAATGTATGAATTATTTATTTCTGGAATTGTCCATTTAATATTTTCAGATTTCAATTGTTCACATCTAACTGGAACCTGAGAAGGTAAAAAAGCACAAGTAAGAGAAGACTGTTATACCCCTTTCTGTTCTCCTGTTCATCTGTTGATGGATATCTGAGTTGTTACATTTTTACTGTTATGAATAATGTAGCTCTGAGCCTTTATGTACAACTTTGTTTCCCTGGGGACATGTCTTCATTTCTCTTGGGCATAGCCTATGAGTGGAACTGCTGGGTTGAGAGTCAATACTCTATGTAACCCTCTGAGAGGCTCCCAGGCTGCTTTCTAAAGTGTCTGCACATTTTACATCCTTGCAACAGGCATGAAGGTCCTAGCATTTCCACAGGATTACCTGCAACTGTTATTATCTTTCTCATTCTACTTATATTAGTGGCTATGACGCGGTATCCCAGTGTGGTTTTGATTTGCATTGTGCCAGTAGTTATGGGCATCTTTGGGCTTATTGACCACTTACGTATTTCTTTGAAAAAAAAAGGTCTATTCCACACTTGCACTCCCTTGTTCATTAAAGCACCAAGAAATGGAAACAACCTAAATGTTCATTAACTGCAAATGGATAAAGACAGTGTAATACATACACACAATGGAATACCATTCAGCCATTGAAAAGAATGAAACTCTGTCATTTGCCTCTAGTTGAATGAGACTAGATTACTATGTTAAGTGATTTAAACCAAGAACAGAAAGGCAAGTACACATGATCTCAGTCATCTAGAATGAGGTCTCATGGATGTTAAAAACAAAATAGGAGTGGGGCCAGAAATTTAGGTCAGTGGTTCTGCTGTCTGTCTTGCAAGTGCAAAGTCCTGAATTTGGTCCCCAGTAACCACACACCACAATGCCAGGTATGGTGACTCGTGCCTGTAATCCCAGCACTTGAGAGGCAGAGGCAGGAGGATTGCTGAGTTTGAGGCTCACCTGGGATATGTAGTGAGCTCAGGGTCAGTCTGAACTACAAAGTGAGACCCTGTCTCAAAAAAAGAGAAAAAACAACTGAGGTTATGTGACAAGAGGAAAAGTAAGGAGAAGAAGAGGAAATGTTGATGAGTGGGTACTAAACTGGATAGGACAAAGACTTCAGGCATGCAGTTGCACAGTGTAGTGACTACAAATAACAGGAACTTTCTGTACATTTTTAAAAGCTAGAAGAAAGCATTTTAAAGGTCTTCAACATAAATCATACATGTTTGAGGAGATGTGTTTGAACTGATTTAAACATTACACAGTCCATGCATGTATTGAGACAGCATGGCATCCTATTAATATGTACAATGCTTATGTTTTTAATGTATCAGGTTAAATTTTTAAATTAAAAATTAGAATGGAATACCTTGTAGATCTTTGGACCTTTTCGGTTGGGTATGTCATCTTTCCAGCTGAATCCATCCACCTGTCTCGGTTTCCCTGATTCAAGATGTCATTGCCATCATCTTTCCCTTGCACCAGTGAAAGGCTATCCATCCTATCCATTCTTCTTGCACCCACTTTTGCTTCTTTCCAACCTGCTCTTCATGTAGCAACCAGAATAATAGTTTCAGACTGAAAATTTTATGTCATCACTTCCTATTTAACACATCCAATCGTGGGTCAAATCCTTTGCCAGTAGACTCCCAAATCCTTCATGTGACTCACAGGACTCAGGATGACATCCCTACCTACTTTCAAGCTCTCATCCCCTTTCTCTGTGTGCATCAACACCAGCCCCGCCAAGTGTACATGCAGTAGAGTCCCACCAAGCACCTGATATGTGCCAGACACTGGACTGCCACTGAAATGATGGCAGCAATGACCAACACAAATCCACACCCTGACTTCTTGGTGCACACAAACTGGATAGAGAGATAGAAGGTCAACAAGTAATTGAATATATGGCTATGCAATGCCAGTTGTGAAAAGGACCAGGAAGGAAGCATTGCTGTGGAAGTACAGTCCATTTTTTTCTCCTTCTGATGAAAAGCTCTTCTCTGGATTGGCTGGAACAACTCTTCAGCCAGCTTGTCTCCTCATAGATTCCTTCCGGGCTCTCCTCTTATTGTCAGATTCCTGTGTAACACATTCCCCTAACTCCTCTTCAGTTATTTTACATGTTTACCATTATTTCTTAAGCACTGATTTCCATCACTGGTTCTCTCCTCTCTTGTACTGATAGTACCCAGTGCAGTCAAGCACTAGACGGATACAGACCAGACGAACAAATAAATAAATAAATAAATAAACAAATAAAAAAACAAATAAAACAAATAAAAAACAAATAAAAAACAAATAAAAAAAACTAGAACTGTGGGTGCCCTGCAGCCCTGCAACAGGACTTCTGCTCTCCAGATGCCACCAGCGCCTTTTCACTGTGCTGCTCAAGGACTGAGTAGTGTCATCTTTCACTCAGTCATGGAATCTGGACTATTTCTTTTCACTCCTTCTTTCCATAAATATGTGCCTGAGGCAGAACTGTTCACAGGCTCTGTATGGAAATGAGTCATCAGTCCACCAGCTTCAGATAGCCCTAGGAGCCCAGCAACAGGGACAGCTCTGCAAGTCCTGGATGAGGGACGATAGACATAGCCAGTCACTGCGGACCCCAGGGTGTGTTTCAGCAAGTCACCCCGACTCAGCCTCCTTCTGCTTCGCGGCCAGGATGTCATCAATCTCCTGTTCTATTTCTTGCCTATGCTTGGTCCCACCAGAGCCCTCACCTCCCTGACTAACCTACCATTTCCTCTTGTTTCCATTTCTATTTCTTTTTGGCTTTTCTCACAAGGGGTCCCCGAGTCATGCATCTTTCACTATACTCCCTGATAAACCATACAGGGCTACTTTAGATAAATATTTTCTTGAATCATCAACTTAAAATGAAAATAACACTTAGATAAAACGAATACCTGCCACATGGATGTATTTGAGACAGAGAACTGAACCTTTGGGCTCAGGAGCCCTGACCACATAACCTCTGGCATTTCAGCTTCAGCTGAATTCTTCAAGAAGAGACTGTCTGGAGTCTTTACTGCTTGGTATCAAGCACAGAGATTACAGGTGCAGGTACTCAGAGCACGCTCCCAGAAGGAGGGACAGAGTGATGGGAGAGGTGGAGAGGAAAGAACGGAGGAAAGGGGGCAACCACAAGTTTATACAGATTCTGTGTAGGAGCTGAGCTGTCCAGTACCATCACTGCTAGCCATAAGTCAAAATTAATTAAAATAAAAATTTAGTGTACCAATACCCACCATATTTCAAGTGCTCAGCAGCATAAGAGGCCAGTGTCTGCCACATTAGATAAGGCAGAAGTGGAACCGTTCCATCAGTGCCGAAAGTGCTGTTAGACAGATGCTGCAAACTCTCTAGTACCCATAAATGTTCCCTACTGAAGGAAGGAGGCATTTGACAGTGGTTTTGCTGAAATTGTGGTGAGAAAATTAAGACCTCAGATATTAGACTTCGAATATAATGTAGGCAGTTATATTTGTATTTCTTAGAGATTATGCTAGTATATAACACAGAGGTATTTATATTTGGTTTGTGTTGTTGCTGTTTATTTTGGAAGTTTGGTCTTGTTTTGTGGTGTTGAGGATCAAAGCTGGGGCTCTGTGCATGCTAGGCATGTGTTGCTCCACTGAGCTATGTCTTTGAAAAGATCAGATACAAAAACAAGCAAACAAATCAGCCATGGTGGCCCATGCTTGTAATGTCAGCACTCAGAGGACTGAGACAGAAGGATTGCTGCACATTCAAGACCACCCTGGGCTAGAGAGTGAGTTCAGGACCAGCGTGAGCTATGTAATAAGATACTATCTTGAAAAACAAAACAAAACAAAGACCAGAGAGATACTTGACACTGTTGTATAAAATGTCAGCAACATATGTGCACCCATGTTTATAGTAGCTCAGTTTGTGATAGCGACATCTTAGAAACAGCCCACATGCCTGCCTATCCATGGAGGACTGGTTAAAGAAGATGTGGTGTTTTAAAATAAAATGCAATATTACTCAGCCATAAAAATGATAAATTTGAGTCATTTATACTCAAATGAATGTATCTTAAGGACATATCCATGAGTGAAATTAATAGGTCACAAATGTGTAAGTACCATATTTTTTCCCTAGTCTGAAAAACTGAAGGTGTGAAATGAATGCCAAAATGTATGATAGTAATGTGAAATAGGAAGAAAATATGCAAAAGGAAAAGCGAAAGGGTGGGTAGGGGGAAATAAAGAAGAGAAAGAAAAAATTGATAGTAAAAAAAGAAAAGGGAAACAAAAGCTTGTGCACTTGGGTAGGTGTTGTGAGGAAAGGGGAAAAATGAGAATCAAGATGTGTTATGTATAGGTTCAAATTTTCAACATTGAATGTGATCATAATGTATGTATGAAATGTACTAATAAAATCAATTAAAAATAAAATAAAATGTCACCCTAGACTCTTATATGTTCAGAAATGGAGCTTTCAGAAGGTGACTGAGGGGCCTGTACTCATAAGCAGATTAGTTCCTGATGGCTTCATAGCTGACGTGCTGTTAAGAGGTGAGGTTTTATTAGAGAAGTTGGATCACTGGGGGTGGGACCCAGAAAGGTGTATTCTCGTCTCTGGCTCCTCCTTTCTTTCCACTTCCTGGCTGCACAGGTTGAGCAGCTTTCTTCTCTTGTGCTCTTCCGC